>JANHQD010002938.1:0-17238 GCA_024721195.1 Marasmius sp. AFHP31
TCACTAGAGATCCAGAGCTACAACGCACACCGACATCATTCTACGCGCCAGAGCACTGAACATCCCAACTAGAGTGATCCACAACGCATCGATCATGAACGCCGTCGGAGCTTGTGGACTACAGCTTTACAACTTCGGCCAAACGGTCTCCCTCGTCTTTTTCACTGAGACGTGGAAACCAGACTCTTTCTACGACCGCGTAAAAGAGAATTCTGATCTAGGTCTCCACACCTTGGTCCTACTCGACATCAAAGTGAAGGAGCAAAGTGAAGAAAACTTAGCAAGGCGCGTTCGTGACTTCTTCTTTTCACTCACAGGCCTCTCTGACGTATTCACAGAGGCCGAAAAATCTATGAACCTCCGCGTTATATGTCGATACCCCTTGCCGTCTCTCAACTTCTCGAGATTGAAGCGATCCGTCAAACGGGCACCTTATCGGCCGACACCACCCTCGCAATAGCTCTTTCAAGAGTCGGAGGAAGCGATAAACACCAGCGGATCGTAGCAGGAACGCTGTCCGAGCTCGCTAATGTACCAGCACAGACGTTCGGCGAACCTCTGCATAGCTTGGTCATTGTGGGCAAGAGATTACACCACTTGGAAGTTGAATATGCCGAAACATTCGCCGTGGATAAGTCAAGCTGGAGAGAGGTCGCTAAAGCACATTACGGTTGTGCCTTAGTATAAAATATCGCGTCTGCTCATGATGAGAACCAATTTGCCCATGAGTGTACTGTGACCAGTGCTTTCCAGCATGGAAACGGTGACAATCACACCTTCACTGGTGATTACAAGAACTATGATGAAGATCAGTTATACTACAAGGGAGCAAAAACAAGCTCATCTACTCTTTCATGCACCACGTCCTCTCCCTCTTCCTCCACGCATAGGCGCACCACGTCCTCCGCGACCTCCTGTAACAGATAGTAGCATGAGCAAAGGGGAACGATTGAAGAGACTGGTTACAAAACAAAAACGTACCGCGAGGTGGCATACCACGTCCTTGATAAAGTTCATGCACCGTCAGCTACGAGAAGTCCACTATCACAAGATAGAGTTAGACATACCACCTCTATTAGGTTGCCCACCTCCCCGTGAACTACGCCCTGCCTCTCTCGCTCTATTTTGTTCTTCTTTCACCGTGTCGAGGAGGGTATCAGGTATCCGAAGGTATTTAATCTTTCATCAAGGAAGGAAAGTCAGAAGTCAGAAGTAACCAACGACCGCGACGCACTGTGCTTCCTCTTATATAACATTCCTTCAATTTCCAGAACCTGTCTCCGTCGGGATTCGTTTGGTAAACTTCTCGTAGTGTGATGTTCATAAAGTTATCGCAGTTGACTAGATGGCCGTTGAACGTTTCTCCGTTTTTGAGTTCGACCAACTTTGGTGAGGTACGTAGTCACGGAAATAGAATGCAATCGGTTCGTTTTTGGATTGAATGGTTGTATTGTAGTTGATGACAGTCGCAAAACCCAAGGAACATGAGGAACAGAAATGGGTATAAGCGTGAGCGTGCTATCCTCGTGGGGGTAGAATCAAGAAACCGAACCGACCATAGGTTTGTTTTGCGCAGCATTGAGGAGAGAAAGGGGAAGCTTTTAGCCAGTCGTCAGTGTAAGGAGGGGTCCCCGGCGTTCAGTTTCACAACGCTCACCATGGTATAAAGCAGAAAGCGCGTCAGTGGCTGTGTAACCCGCAGCGTGTCGAGGCAACACCCGCCATCGAGATGGGTGGGCTATCTGATTCCAGAAACATGGGCTGGGCTTTTCCAATACAAGAAGTATACATTCTACGTAACACAGAACAGTTGTATATCTGCGAAAGTTTAGCCTACGAGTACAGCTACGTCGACCGCTTTCTACTACTACGATTTCCTCTTCAAGGAGTTGCACGACCAGGCCATCTAATTGAGAAATGTGAGAAGTATACTCATCAACAGGATATAGGAGCGAACCTAGGGTATAATACACATTCTCGGACGGTGTATCGGTTGGCCAGCCATGCAAGGAAACGCTAAACACCCGTGTATCAGATGTTTCTGAAACGCTGCGACGCGAACGATGATCCTAGCTTACCTCCACACCCAAACCGTACCCTCCGTGTGGGCAAGTACCATACTTGCGTTGATCAGTGTACCAGTAGTAGGATGTAGGATCCATGCCTTCCCGTCGATATGCTGCGATCAGTTCATCGAAATCGTCTATCCTCATCGATCCACCTGTTTCGTGTGTGAGTTCACCAGCAAATCGCAGGGGCACATACAGACAGACAAAGACGCACCGACAATCTCTCCGACGTTGGGCATCAGAAGGTCACAACTCTCAGTAAAAGTCAATTTGGAGCCTTCCTGACCGGGGATCTTCTTCATATAAAAGGCCTTCAGTTCCGCCGGGAACGAGTGGAGGAACACGGGCTTTCCAATAATATCGGTCATCTGCCTCTCAGCCGCCTCCGCGATATCGTCGCCGACAGCGTGCTCAACCATCTTAGCCTGGCCGCTCTCGTCCAAAATCGGGTTTCCGGCCTCATCCTCCGCAGGATGCCTGATGCCGTGTTCGTTGAGCCAAGCAATAGCATCAACATAGGAGATCCGGAGGAAAGGTCGTGCGGGAGCTTCGAAAGTTGGGTTGAGTTGCTTAATAAGAGCTGCAGAGGCTGGGTCTTTGAGCAGAATATCGACAGCATCACAAATCTGTATGCCACGCTTTAGATACGATATAGACGTTTCAGAAATTGCTCTTACAAGGGTCTCAATATGGTCCATCAATTGGTCGAAGTTGATGAATCCAATTTCGCCTTCCATGTGGGTATACTCAGCCAAATGTCGACGAGTATGACTGGAGAATCATTTTAGCAGGAGCCCTTTGAAACCAGTGAATGACGCGTACCTGTTTTCAGCCCTGAAACTTTCCTGGAAACAGAAAACGTCTCCCAGACTGGGTAAACAGGTCTCCAGGTAGAGCTGAGAACTTTGGGTCAGGAAAGCAGGTTGTCCGTAGTAGTCGAACTTAAAGAGAGTCGCGCCACCCTCGACCATGGTCTGGACAATACACGGCGTTGTAACTTCTGTGCAGTTGAGTTTGACATAGGCTTGACGGAATGCAGCGAAAAGTGCAGCGCGAAGACGAAGAATGTTGGAACTTGTTTCTCCACGGAGAACCAGATGCCGGAGGTCGGCCAAGATAGATGGATCGGATTTCTTGTCGGTTGATCAGCATCTTAACGCGTCGACAGAGATAATCCTCACCTCGTTCAGTCTGTTGGTGAACGCGTCCTCTTGACCAGGCGCCGCGCCGAGAAGTTTCCAGTAGTCTACAACGAGCTCGTGACCTCCCGGTGCAGTCTTTCCTTCTGGAACTTCCTGGAGTAATCCAACGAGTTCGACGGTCGATTCCAGGGTGAGGGTGAGTGCTTGATACGTTTGGTTCTAAAAATGTCTTAGCGCACACGATCGACGTGATCTACACGGTCCCATACGTACAACGACACCACTGAGAACAGCTTGGAGGTAACCGGTACCATCCCGTAGCGTAATAAAAGTGATATCCTTCTGTTGCCTCAAACGGTGCACCCATCCCATTACTCGTACTCGTTGTGTCCTCAAGCTCTCAAGGCGATTGATTTTGCTCTTCAAAACGTGTTGAGCAAAAGCGTAAACTAGAGATAGTTATGACTGACCTTTTGTGCCTCAGGCAGGCTAGAGTCTTCAGTGAGGACGATCTTCTTGCTGTCTTCCAATAACTTCTCGCGTTTCTCCTTCTCGGCGCCCTTCTCCTTTGCTTCACGCTCTGCTAGTTCCTCCTGTTTCTTCTTCTTCTTCTCTAGTCCATCGGCACCTTTCTTGGCTTTCTTCAGTGCCGATTGTGTTGGTTCATCGAAAGGGGAGGAAGTGTCCTTGCGAATCAAGTATTTTGCTTCCCCAGTGCCAGTAACAAACAGCGCGTACGGAAGAGTCTGGTATGGCTGGGATTCAGAGCCATTCCCAGGTGTATCTGAGCCAGCAGTTTCGTCCACGTATACAGATGCCATGGAAGATCGGAAGCAAGATAAGTCTGAACGAGTCAGTAACCAGGATAGCGATAGATAAAAAGCAACCCTAACCTTACGGCATTGATTATCAGCCGGAAATTCAGCGAGGGCACCGCCACACTATTGGTCTAGCCGCGTCGGGATCCACAGTTCGTTGCTCTGTTGTTTGTTTCCCTCTTCCTCCTTGATGCTCTGAGAGCATAGCCCTCTATCGACTTTTGCTCTCACTCTTGCGATTATGATCTCCCGGTTTGCAAAGTCTTTTATTCTGGTGGTGATCGCTCTTGTGAGTATCCGAAGAGTGTTCTATAAGAATGAACTTATCTCAACCCAACCTCATGGTCGTCTGACAGCTCATCCTCACCATGGTGGGATTCATCCACCCCCCATCCAGGTCTTATATTGACCCGTGGACCGGACAGCTATTCGGTGAGGGAGGAGTAGAGAATACGTTCAAACAACAACCTCCAATGGAATCAGTCCACACACCGGACGGCGAAACTGTGAAGGGAGGAGTAATAATGGAAAAACTCGGGAATGCTACGGCGAAGTACGAGGCTTCTATCTTATGGTTCTAATGGTTGACTTATGTCGTTGCGGTCAGGGCGGAACTTGGGAGAGCGACATGGAAATTATTGTGCGTACACCATTCATCTGGAAGATGGAACTTGTTTCTCATTGATCGGTGAATTGTAGGCACACGATGACCCTACGATACCCCGAGGTAACTCGACGACGGTCTTGTACCTCTTTCGTCCCCGATTAATAACTCGGCACACCCAGAAACCTACACAAGACGAACGAAACGCTTTGGATTCGTACTTCCACCTATTCTCGCGACTGTATCCATGCGGTGAATGTGCCACAGAGTTTCAAGCTCTGTTGAAAAAGTATCCGCCGCAGGTGAGTCTTGCTATGTTCTCGCGACGAACGTTACCTGAACTTGGTGCTCCTAGACCTCGAGTAGGCTCACTGCATCTACCTGGTAACAACCCACACACCCTCGTTCTCGAGCCACTACTCATGACCGCGCTCGTTCTAGGCTCTGCCACGTTCACAACCAAGTCAACGAACGGTTAAAAAAGCCCGAATTCGACTGTGCGCATCTGGACGAGACCTATGACTGTGGATGCGGGGACACTCCGATTGGCAGCTCTAAAGCAGAATCGAAACAATCTCAGAAGGACGTCGGACAAGACGTTGACAAAGATGATTTAACAGGCGCCGGTTTAATACGTGGCGGGAGATAATCTTTCTCTGTAGCGCTTAAATCATTGGGTATGTAGGATATGACTTGCAATAATCATTTCCCAAATCATCAGTAGGCGACCTGGACAATTCGCAATTCGCACTTCTGAAAAGATAAGATATATTCCATCTACTATTATCCTGGCTACCACCTAATCGAATTCTCGCTTGGATATTTGGAAGAGTCTTCTCATGAGGTCCCTAGGATCTTCACGAATACCTCCATGCTGGAGCTGATTCGTTATATATTGCTCGGTGTTCTTGATGGTGGTGGCAGTTTGCTGTGAGAGCTCAAAAGGCACGTACCTTGTCGAACGAAATGCGATAGTGAGCGAGTGGACACGACCGGGGCAGGTGAGACTTACATATCGTCGTAATACCTGTCAGGAGTCATAGGACGTCAAACGCGGTACAGAGTCGCAATTTGCACACTCACGTTGCAGTGGTAACCGGAACAGTATTCTTTGATAGCCGTTCGAGGTCGTACAGTGATCCCCAAGAGCTGTCCTGGGCCAAAATTTCGGCAGCTCCCTTCAGAGGTCGAAGGTTGGCGTAGTCGTCAAAATATTCCGGGAAAATCTGCGCGACAGCCTCGGTTTATCAGTTGAAATAGCAAGCGTAAGGCAAGAGTACCATTTCGCCCGTGAACCACAGCGGGATAGAGTCGTCTGCGAGAGATTTCACCTTCTGCCACGAGAACTGATCATACTGCTGAGTGACCCGTTTCGCGGCCCAATTCGGTGCTTTCCTGCGAGCGTTTAGGATCAGTCAGCAAACACCACAGGTTTCCGGGAAATGGTTTTACCCTTGACAGTAGATTGGCTCGTGTAGTATGGCGTATATGGGGTTCCCGTCGAAGCTTTGACTACCCTGAATGGTCTGAAGCAATTTGTAGGACAATTTACCGAACAATTCGAGGTCATTAGTGGCGCGAAGGACAATTTCTAAGATTACAGATGAAAACCATTTGGTAGGTGTGAAGAAGCTGAGTACTCACGATGTACTCGGTCTATGCCGCCTGCAAAGCCGAACTCGATACCCAATCCCTGCCACCGGTTTACCGTGAGACGGCCCCCATTGGGTAGCTCGACGTTATTCGATTCCAGATGTGCGACTATATCGCGAATCTTTTCGATGAAATGAATTATACTTGCAAACAGGGAGCGACGTTTCGGAAGCATACCCGCCGAACATCCCTTGGGTACTTCTCGTAATACCTATGGTTGCGAGTTATCACTTTCTCTAGAACGGCGATAGACGACTCAGTAGATGACGATCTCCGGTGGGATAGGACAGGCTGACTCACTAGCAGTAGCCTCATAGTTGGGATCAGGATGATCAATTAATGGAGCCAGGCCGCCAGTCAAGAAGGCTTCCTTCACGTTCTCGGGGAAGAAGGACAAATAAGTGATGATACAGAAACCACCAAAACTTTGGCCGAACAGAGACCATTTCTGTTCCTCGTCGGGGCGACTGCCGAGTAGGGCGTTACGGATCACTTCACAGTCTTTCACTGGTGGAGACGTCACTCTTGTCCCCTAACCAATATTGGGAGAGAATGGATTACCGATGCTATCAGCTCGGAAGAATTTGAGGTAATCCGCAATTTGCTGGTCGGTCTTGATCCGGGATGGCAGCGTTTCGAAAGAGAAAGGTGTGCTCAGCCCGGTTCCGCGTTGGTCGAGCCAGAGGGTCTTTAGCACCGTGAGCAAAGAAGAGTAAAGGATGAGGCAAGGAGTACCTATACCTGATAGCCACGATCATGAAGCTAGGGAGACGGATGTTTCAAAGCTGGTTCCAAACGAAACGACAACACGATTGAGCTCACCTCGCCACAAATACCCCCGGTTCCCTGTAGAGGGACTTCAAAACCAGGTCCACCTTCAAGAGGATGCTGTCAAGCAAGGTCGTTCTCGGAGCACTGTCCAGACCCACCCTGGAGGAAGACAACTGAGCGGGGCGCATCAATTCGTGCGCTGATTTGGTTTCATCTTGCATACGCACAGTAAGGCAGTTTCTCCTCCTCCTCTTTGGTCTTGGCTTTCGTTCTAGGGACCAAATTCCTCGCGAACACGCGTATCTTCTCTCCAGATGGATTACTATGGTCTAGGGGAACCTCAAAGAATCGTTCGATGACCTTCAACCCCTCTGTTGTCGAGAGCGATTAATCTAGATTCAATGCATCGTAATCGAGATATCGCACCTTTATTGTAGTAGGTCTCTGGTTCTTGAGCCATCGAGGAGAAACTTCGTCTGGCCGTGAGATACTGAGAGTAGAAAGGGTTTCTGTGGAGACTCGTGGGCGAGAGTCGAAGAGAACAGCTCGAGGGTCGAATTCCTCGGTGGATCAGCTCGAAAATGGATCCCATGACATCGAATTCGGAGTAACACGAGTCTGTCGAAGAACTTCAAGAAGGGCTGATCAGGGCCGGTGCGTTTCTCGAGTAATTACGACACAGAATTTCGCGCAGTCGGAGTGGTGATCAAATGGATGAATACAAGTCTAAGTACAACAAATTGAACTACAAGATAATCTACAGACTATGTACGCAGGTGTATGATATGCGAGGAACAAAAATGATCGAATGAAGATATAAACACACGACGACGACGATCCCGAGGTCCCATAAACGAGTAAAAATACAGTTAAAGTCTGTGTTCAAGGGTGAAGAATACGGTGGGCTGCACCACAGAGCGTTCTAACTGCACATTGTCCGAGCCAGTCCTTTTCAAAACACTAGAGATAAGATGAGTAGATCGTAGGGTAAGTACTTGGAGAGTACACACCATAGGACAAAGATAACGTGGAGGGGGTCCTGGCTTCCAAATAATCCATCTTGCATACGGGTTTTCCATGTCCTCCCATACATGACAGCCCTCGCACCAATGTGCGATCCTATTTTCTGGAATCAGCACATCCACCTCGTTCGGCCTGTCCGCCCAGCAATCGTTCGAGATGATGCCCACGACTGAAGGTTGCTTGGGGCTCATGGAGAGCAGGTATTCGAGGAGACTCTTCCCATAGGGCTCCCAACCAGTCACAGCTTTTTCGCTGAACCAGAATCGATGCCCATTAGCGTGCGAGCCTGGTACGTCCAGACGAGTGACGACACGGCTATCGGCTGTTGGATATGGTTTCGCGAAGATGAGGTACCAGCCATTGCGTTTTCGACCGATAGCGAGAAAAAGGCGCAGTCTTGGAGGTTTGAATGCGTATATTGTGTCGTTTTTATGGTCAATGGAGGCCCCCATGCTTTTGCTTTCGAGAAACCGGTCTGGTCAACGACTGCTTTGCATGCAGAGCGTTTCTGGGGAGTACAGGACGACGGAAGGATGTAACGATGGGTGCTGTGAGGGAGCGGTGACGATGAGAATAACGGTATCCGCTCGCATCCCGGGCCATTGTGGATGAAACGCTTTACTAAACCAAGAGCCGCCTGAGGCTGTCCGGATCCGTCCTTGGTGAATGCGTTTCCAATGGAGGACTGTATGACCGGAAATGGAGTGAGTCTGACACTGACAGTCAGGAGCCACGTGCCTCCGCCTGTGGCTTGCCGCCCAGCGCCCGCTCCTTTCTCCAGGACCGCCATCATCTCCGCAACACCATCCGCCACCATTCATTCTATAACTAGCCCTTCTTGATTCAATTTCACTATGGGTAATGATGGAGGAAGCATCCCCGATCGTCGCGACTTGGTAAGAACCAAAGCAAAGGTGAAGAACTTCCACATCCATGCAACTATGACTTACATTAGCAACCTTTTGTAGGCTGAACAAGCCGATAAGGCCAACCAGACTAAGGCTCGCTGGTTCTTCTGTGCATTGTCAAAGGTGAGTCATTCTTTCTCGATATTGTACAGTTGACTCAACAACTGTTCAGCGGCCTCTGCAAGAACCGATAGTTTCATGTGCCTTGGGAAAGTTGTACAACAAAGATGCTATTCTGGAGTTCTTGCTGGATAGGTCTACATATGGCGACGGCGAAAGGATCTGTGGTCACATAAGGTCGTTGAAGGTGTGTGCCCTGGCCCTTGTGGTTTAGCTGCATCTGCTAACGCGACGTCAGGATGTCAAAACCCTCACTCTGACACCCAATCCAGCTTCTTCCGGCTCTTCGACTCCTGAAGGCACGGAAAGAGCTAGATACATCTGCCCTCTTTCGTTGAAGGAGATGAACGGGTCACAACCGTTTGTGTACATCCTGACTTGCGGTTGCGTCTTCTCCCAAGCTGGTCTAAAGAAGATGGGAAGCTCTTCGACACCCAAGGAGAAGGATAGCCAAACATCGGAAGATTCCCCGGAACTTGACGTTTGCCCACAATGCGCTGCCAAGTTCTCCTTCAAGAATGATGTCTTGTTCTTGAATCCTTCTGAAACCGAGGAAGAGAAGATGCGGGAGGCAATGGAACGCAGACGACTACTTGAGCCTGCCAAAACCAAGAAGTCAAAAAAGCGGAAGAATGCCGATGAAGACGGAGAAGGCGCGAAGAAAAAGACGAAGACTACACCTCCACCCGTAGCCCCAAGCACTAATCCTAGTATTTCCGCTGCTAGTCGTGCGGTCATCAGCAGCCTTGCAATGGAGGAGGCGAAGAGGAAAGCCAACATGAGTGATGCGGTCAAGTCGCTATATGGCGATGGAAAGGAGAAGAGGACGGAGACTTTCATGACCAGAGGGACATTCACACGAGTGAGTATCACACTTCTGTTAATTTCGGCCCCTGCTAATCTAGACCCGCAGTATGCTTAATGGACCATTCGCCCTCTCAGGATGTGTATCATACTTCTGCGGCACCCAGCTGTAATATCATACTAGCCTCAGGACTTCACGTTAACCTGACGCTTCCGACCCTGGAACAATCGCTCGATGCACAAAGTGCCCAACATCGACTGCTGGGTTTTATCGGCTTGTATCTTTTATCGCTATCATTCCATCGGCCATTCCAAGGGTCTTTCACATGGTTGTCTGTCATAGAGTGGGTCTAAGTACTATCCTTTTGGCTAGTGTTCGACAATTAAGAGGTACTTCGGGACCAGATGTGACATTCGTCGAGTGTTATTGCATTTCGCCTGCTCTTGTGGAGACTTGAGGCTTGGAAGCAGCCATTTTCATTAGAGGGGCCCGACTCTTTCGTTGGGACTAAGTAGCATGGCTTGTCGCAGCGGCGCCAGAACACTAGTACTTCCTGGATTTTTCGACAGATTGCCGACCTCGAACGTCCGAGCTATTTCTGCGAACGTGGATATCATCAAGGCCACAGGCACCTATCGCACATCGCCCTGGTTGCACAGAGAATTTGGTTGATCCTGCCAATGTCCCAGATCATTCCCAACACGATGTCCTCGTGCTTTGGGAATCTATCGTCGCCACCGTCAGTGATGTGTTGGCTGGAGCTGATGGATCCTAGAGTTTTCACAACGATTTTTGGTCTAGGGCATTTTTTTCGAAATGCAACATCTTGACAGAACCCAGGTTACTGGAGTTGGCTGCTCTGAGATGGCTGAAGATATACATCCCCCGCGATATCGGGAAGCTAAGCTATTTATTACTTGTCGACAGGTGTCCTTGGGATGTAGGGACTGACGACCTCCCGACTTCATGACCAGGATTATGACCCATGGGCGCCCTACATCGGAGAACCTTGTGGTGTCAGCCGTTCGTAAATGATACGGTAATGAAACCCTTCCTCCCAATTGCCGCACTGTTCCCATCTGGTATACGAGTCCCTCAGAATCGGCCAGCCGGGAAGTTGTCAAGAAGTTTGTTTATGTCCTTCGATTGACTAACGAAATACAGTACGCACCCCAAAGTCGGTAAATGAAGTCCCCACCTGGACTCCCGCCATCCCGGACATTTACGTTGGGGTCTTCTGCCCCCCCTCAAGTCGCCCCCGGAGAAGGTGCATGTTAGCCTCGCAGTAGCAGCATGTCGATAGAGCTAATAATCCACCCCGTCCAGAGATGATCCATTGTAAGTAGTGTAAGTGGTAATGGTACAAGATGAGTACAACAAATATTACTGAGTGAGATACGAGTACGACATGTTTGTGATAAAATGTAATCAAGAAATGAATGTATAAATGTTACACGGGTGACCAGATATGAATGGATGCTGAAAAATGTCATGTTGCAGTCTTCAGCGCCCGGTAGGTTTGTCTAGATGACATTGGGTCGAAATTTGTGTGGATCCGTTCCCCAATGGTCATCCGTCGCGGTGAGTCCCTCACTGGGAAAGATCCGACGGACTCATCTACAAGGCCGTGCATCTTGAGATAACGTTCTCGGAACGCGAGGAATGATTCTCCGTCATCGTCGATATGTATGAGGTGATGTAGTTGAACAAGGCTCAACTTTTGCTGCCGTGAAAATGTCAGTTGAGCGGGCATTGGTAAGGAGGGGAGTTGACTTGGCGACTCACGGGTGGACGGTCCAACTTGACTACTTCATAATCCGTTTTGCTACGAGAATCGAACGTGTACACGTCCGAACCTTGTGATGTGGTCACAGAAACTCCATCCGAGTCTGTTTCGGCAGAAACAGTGTAGCTGTCGATTAAGGCTTCATCTCCATCATCCTCAACGTGGTAATCGTGAACGTGAGGGGGCACAAAGTGGTTTTGGTCTGGGGGGAGGTCATAGACCACGTCTGTATAGCAGACGTCGGCAAAGGCTTCGAAGGGGCGTAAAATGAGCTGTTCATCGAGTCCATCGAGACACGAGTAGTCGAACTCGACGCTGAGCGCTGTCAAGTCGATAACGAGGTCCATACACAATTTGACATTGTCTTCGAGTGCATGGGGAGATTGTTGTTGACGCCGGGGTATCACAATGCTGTCGCGAGAGTAATTTCCATACACCATGGCGGCTGGAAGGGTTTGAATAGAAGGAAAGCTTAGCGAGGAGGGTTGTCGGCGGTTGGATTTGCTCACCTAGGCAGAGAAAGTTTCGAGGGAATGATGGTACAGGATTGCTGTAGCTGACGGAGACCGATATAAGAGGGTGAGAGTCTGATGAAGGGAAGGGGTGAGACCGGCGATAAAGAGCGTGGAGGGCGCGACTATTTAAACCTAGCGCGACGTGTGAGGAAGACTGAGCCGAGGACTGCAAGCCTTAGCAGGACGTTGGGAAGGGGTGAAACGTAAAGAAATGAACACCAGCTGGGTCTTCTTATATCGGTTCATGGGGTTACATGGATAATCCGGCCGCATTGGTGCAGAATAACCTTGCATACCTTAATTAATCTATGTCGGAATTGCGACAACTGGGACGAGAGATCTGATCCAACATTGTGCAACAGGAACAAATTGTCAGCGTGAGAATGTATAGCATTGTGTTGTGTCCAGAAAGCAAAACAAGAGATATGCAAAAAGATATGAGACAAAAGATAGACGTAGCGGAAAGACGGCAAGCACGAGACTGTCAGGTCGCGATTTCTGTAAGTTGGACTCTGCTCTTCCGCCGCAGTTTAATCGTTAAACTCTTCGCTCTGGCTATCCAACCGCCGCCGCCCACACTACCACCGCTTGATGCGCCAGTACTACCAAGACTGGATTTGGATTTCTGGTTTTTCAGCGAGGTCGGGCCGTGGACGACAGCGCCAACGGGTTGTTCGTCATTCCCGCAACTTTCTACCTCCACTGTCGCTGCCTGGACTGACACCCCAATAACCATGTTATTTGACGTATCTCCTTCCGCAAGTATTGGTCTTGACCGAGCCCTGCTCAGTCTTCGGGGAATTGCATTTCCTATCGACCTCGCTATCACACTTTGACGCGCCGCAATTCTATGGACCTGTGTTACGTGGTCGTGGTCCTCCGTGTGCGCGTGCTCGTCGTCGTCTTCTGATAGATTGGCCGATGAAAGCGTGTCAGTGCTTTCGGCCTATAGTGCGGTGTCAAAGAGGGTCAGGGCAGTATCCAAGGAGAACGACGCGCCTCTAGATGGGTTTGGTAAATGGGTGATGCGAGTGCTGACTTTATTGTGGGTGTTGTAGGTTGGCTCATCAGCGAAGCTTCGCTTTCCAGCTGGATATTTGGGACCAGAGTTTCAGCATAGCAGAAAAGAGGCGAAAAACGGGCGAGTGACCTGGCCAAATCTTGTTATGGATATACTCGCTCGCCGCCGTGAGTGGTTATTTGAACGAGCTCGTCCGTTAAGAGTACCTGCTGGCGATTGCACTGGACTTGGAGTGGCGTCTCCGGAACTGGATGGTTGTGACGAGGCTTCACTGCGCGCACGGTCCGCACTCTCCTCTTCGATTCGTTGGAAAATCTACGCGTTTGCCACGTCTAAATACTTGGAGGACCCCTTAACAGCAAGAGACGCACCTTTTCCAGGGAATCCGGACAGAGAACCTCAGCTTTCGACTCTACCTCCATGATGTGTAAAGCAGTGTACGTTGTAGAACCAAGACGGGGGAAGTGAAGAGAAGAAGGGTAAGGAAGGAAGACTGGGAACAAGGAAAGTAATGGAAAGAAGACTGAGGGATTCACTGGAACCACATCTTTGGTATACCAATACGTGCTTTCTGATGAGCACTTCCATTTTCCTGTTCGAACGCCCAGAAAACAATTCTGCCTGTGCTGATGTAAGCAGATCCCACGTGTTTCCCATCATTCACCCTATGGTCGCGGATTTCCCCAAAACGGGGGTGCAGCTCAAAAAGTTTTTCCCTCTGACCCTGGCGCCCTTTTGGACCATGATAATTCGATGTGCTCATTTTGGCGTCGAATCAGGGGGCGTGGAAGGTGGAGAGGGTATGGAAGGGATCTGCCACTCATTCCCCGCGATCAAGCCAACGGGAACTCCGAGTCTAGGTCGGTTCGACATTTAACGGTTAAGGTTCTGCCACCATTAAATATACCGTCACGAGTGAAAGAATTTGACCTCATCCTACAGGGTTTCACGGGTTTGAGGGGTTCGTAATTGCCAGTAGGCTCTCGTCTTCGCTGTCAGAGTGTAGGGAGGTTGTGGGAAGACCAGTGGGGAGGGGTGGGATGGGACAGAGAACAGGACGTGTTTTGTTATGGTCCTTTCTGTCGCTCGACGCTCACATGGAGTGGCACTAATTAGACAGAGCGCGACCCATCATAGTGGAGAAAACTCGGGAGTCGCGACGCGTACTTATGGCACTTATGTAGAGACCCTCCGTCGCGTGCTGAAAAGACGCGTGCTACTCAGCTTAGCGCGGTCTGATCTCAAATTGAAAGTAGAAAAGCGCGTTGAACTGGGCGAAACTCTTGAGAACACGCAAGTGTCAGAGGAAGCAAAATAGTGGTATTGATGTAGATAGTATGTGATGCGGAACTTATGCAAGTAATGATGTTGGCGACGATGAGACAGGCCCAAAAAAACCCTGATTAAGGTAGTACAGCGTATGAATGGATGAATGGATGAGAGGGAGAAGAAACTAGGAGGTAATACAAGAGATAATCCAGGAGATGCAGAATGAGGGGAAAGTTGACTGATGTCCGTCGAGCGTAGCTTGTACAGCAGCCAAGCCTAGACCACACGATTCCTCAAAGTGGTGTGAGGTCGTGAAGATACTTGTTGTCTGGGTAGAGCTCGCGCACTCGAACGGCCCAGGGAACGAGGTATAATGGTTTGGCGGGGGCGGTTGAAGTCGTGGAAGTCGTGGAAGCATTCGATGACTAGGGTGTAAGGTCAGCCAATGAAAGACGCCAGGAGTAACAGTACGAGCTCACCCTTCTAGCCTTACGCGGCCTTTTTATAGGACCTTTTGGTCCGCTCTCCTGAAGAAGCCCGTAGGCCGACAGAGTGTGCGGCTCTTGTTCAATGCGATGCTTGTCGTCGGAAGCCCTCGCGGAGAATGGTAGAGATTTGAGGTGGTCTGATTTGATCGCCACGGTTTTGTCATCAGTCTAGAGCTGAGAGTCAGGGCTGCGCATAAACGAAAGAGAGCAGGACGTACCAAAGAGAGGACGGAAGACCTGATGTTCTGGACAGGGTGAATGAACATACTAGCGTTCAACATTATCGAGGATGTGAAGAGATGGTAGTGTGTGGTTGTGTAAATGTGAGTGTAAAAAGAGCTCTGGTCAGCAGAGAAACTACGTAGCATATTTTATACCAAATCCCAGCGACTCATTGTTGGCCCAAGCCACAATGAAGAATTGTGGCATTCGCGGCCATATGGAGAAACGCAACGCGGAACTGCTTACGTTACCGGGGGTTGCCGATTGTTCACTGACAATTTTGGTTCACACGATACCTGGCCTCTGCCAGCCTCGCTTTATCCATCGACTCTAGATCCCCGTCCATTGTTCAGCTTTTCTTAGTGAGCCCACTCTCTCGGACGACAATAACAGGTTTGGGACTTTTCTGAAACTTGTGGACCTTTTTTATGAGATCTCGAGTCTCTGCACCCTCAGTCTTCGAAGATTAGCAGAACCTTGCTACTATCAGCGCTGGCTCCTGTCTCCCCTTTCACGTCGCCCAACGTACCTCTCAATTAAGGTCAGAACTGATATCTCTTATATCGAATTTGTTATGTTCATTCGCAAGACTATCCTCTCCCTCCTCCGAAAGCTCGACCTGTTGATTTCCCGGGTGAATTGTGTGGCATCCAGAATCCCGAGGGTCCTGGCCACATCTGACTTCTCCCTGTTCATCTCGATGGCGACGCTCACTCTTGTGATCGGTTGCTATAACCAATGAGTAGACAACATGCCCAGGCCTCTTTCGTCGGCGCTGTGAGGTCTTGAGCCCCAGCTAGGCGATCCTCCGGCTTGAAGCGACTCCAGTCTGTGTTGAGATTTACAAAAAGAATGCCACTGAGTGCATGCGCTCCAGAGGCTGCGTCTTATGATTAGGAAAGCCACACTTACGATAGGCTCCGTTCTGCAGTTGTGAGGATCGCAACCTTTTCTTTTCCTTTTCAAATGTGGAAGGACTTGTTCACCGTTGAGGTTACAGGGCCAGCCAACTTTAGTTATCAAAATCTCTTACGAGAGAGGCAATACTTGGCTACGCGTAAATGAATCTGCTGTTTCGAACTGGAACTTGAAGAACCAGTAATTGGTATCACCGTGAATAGATTGGTTGGACGCCGGACGCGCATACCTGTTAGCAACCGCATTGGGAGTCTCAGTCGGCGCCGGGCGGCCCATTTTGATAGGCGCCTGAAATCTCGTTTACCGTTCAGGCGCTCTTCCCAGGACAAACCTTCAACTTGCACTCGTGTCATCCGAAGCTAGTGCATTGCCTTACCCTTGTATGATCCTCCTTAATTCCTATCTCGATATGTCTGACATCACGAAGCCAGGTGACTGCAGGCATCACCCAACAAACACGCTGCTCATGGTACCGGTGCTGGCAGTTGCTCGATAAGCACTTAGGCCCTTTGTATCGTCTCCGACATCATCACGTTTAAGGAGTCGCAACGATGAGTGAGAGCACTGAAAAGGACGAGCGACACGAACTCTTTTACATCGAGACAGTGGTGTTCAAGGTACGCTCTAACAGGTTTCAAGCCTGGCCAGCTAACTAAAAGGGCCACTGTAGATTAACAACACATTGTTCAAAGTTCCTTCTCGATATCTACATGAGAAGTCGGAGGTGTTCGCTTTCGCCTCAAGTATGTCTGATCCTAATGGCGAAGGCGTCGAAGGACAGTCGGACGAACGTCCTGTAAACTTACCTTTGCCGGATGATGCGAGTACCGAAGATTTTGTTCAGTTGGTCAAAGTGATCTATCCATTGTGAGTACACCACGAGCTCTCGGACGTGTTTGTGATCCGACCTTTCTCTTCTCAAGGACAGTTCATCTACCTCCCCCGAGCAATCTGGATCGTGATCAGTGGACATCAGTTTTGAAGCTGTCGACATTCTGGGAGCTCAGCGAGATCAGAGACCTCGCCATCGCCGAAATATCCAATACGGACCTTACCTTGATTGACAAAGTCGTCTTGGGTAGGAATTATCGCGTCAGGCCATGGTT
>JANHQD010002939.1:0-17727 GCA_024721195.1 Marasmius sp. AFHP31
CAACTACAACACTACCTATTCCCGAAATAAACCTAAGAACCTCTCTTCCGAAATACCAATTAAGACTTCAGAGCTTGTTACAGAGTTCGAGATCGCCTGAGTTGAGCTATTTCTTGAGTCAGATTTCCTACCAGGCTGCTACTACAGTCTAGCTAAGAGCGGGACCTTCGATCAACGCCGATCCCCGATTCCTGCACCCTTCAGCTACACTTACATGTGTTGGGAGGATTTGACTTTTCTGTTAGATTTTGTTATACACCGCGAGTGGCGCTTTACAACGGTTCACCCACAGGCCGATTTCCCACGATCCTTACCTGTGTACCACCATTGTCGTGCTGCCCTCACTCAACATCAACCATTGTTCTTCGTTCATTGACGTCATTATGGGCATACTCCAAGTCATTGATAGCCACTGTCAAGGCGCTCACAGCACCTCAAAAATGGAGTCAGGTCTAGGAAGAGGTGATAGAATAGCAATACTATTACATTAGATCAGTGATACATCCAATTTGGGGGGTTATTGTCCTAAAGCGCTAGACACTAGGACTATAGAGATAGCGGCGGCGGAAGTCGACTAGCAGAGACGACGATAGGGACAACAGAGGTAGCGAGCAGAGGGCAAGAGCAGATAGATAACTGGTCCCAACGACAAGTCAGATACATTGCAGATAGAGAAAGACAGAAATAACTACTCACCTGGTCCCAACGACAAGAGGTCAAGATGAGGGACCAGGTGTAAACTACCTAGCTTATATACCCAGTCAGAGGTCTGAGATATGAGTCGTGAACGAATAGGAAAGACAATAAGAAAACAATAAGGAAACAATAGTAGTCAAGTATAAGACAATAGCGAGTCCGGAATGAGTAACTAGGAGATGAGAGAAGACAATAAGAACAATAGAATGAATGGGTCGTGAAGAAGGTGTAAAAGACAATAGTGTGAGAAGGAAATATGTGGGAAGGGGAAACGGGCGTCTGGTAGGCGTCAAAGAAACAAGTAAGCGCTGAAAGGGGAATAGGCGCTGAGAAAGGAAAAGATAGGGGGAAAAGCGGCACTTCATGACAGTTATTCCCATACTTTGTACTTATGAATGAATTTTTTCTGGTTTTCCTCGAGCTTTAGGAGGTCAGATACCATTGTCCACCCACAGGGGACAATTTTTCGAGGTCAGAGTTGCCATCCACCCACAAAATGTCCCAAAAAGGCAATCAATTTCTCCGCGCACAAACCTCAAAAATGGCCGCATCTGGTATCCAACCCCCCCATCCATTATCAGGGGTTCTCACAGGACTCACATATGAGCTGCATATGGCCTGCATATGAACTATATATGACCTGTGTATAACTTGCAGATGGGCTATCCATATATGACATATCTAAACCAAATACAGATAGCATCCAACTGACATATGACCTGTATATGACCTGCATATGACCTGCATACAAGCTACATATGGATTCCATATGAGCTATATATGGTCTACATATGACCTCCATATTGCATATGAACTACATATGACCTCAAAAGCAAATGGTGTGTGGTTCACATATGAGCTGCATATGGCATGCATATGAGCTACATATAGACTCCTGCCAGATAGCAATGCGGAGTTTTAAGATGGGGTTGTCCTTTGGGATATGTGGACGGTCGCAATCGATGCAAGGACTTTACCAAAGACCTAGAACGACAAAACAGAAGGTTAGTACAAGACTAGAGACTTGAAACACACCAGGCAATAGCTTGAAGCTTGTAAAACGAGATTAACAATAGATGGAAACTAAAGTACATGCTCCCTATCTACCTGGCTTATATACTGTTAAGGAGCGTTGTCATGATCCAAACTGAGATCATAGTGTATCATAAGGTACATAGCAATTGTGTGTAGTCCAAGACCAAGTAGTGAAATATGAAGGAGATGATTGGAGGTCGAACACGGACAATGTGGAATGAGATGTGCAGTACGACCAGGATGAACACGGAAGGGTTAAGGGCTGGTCTAGCATGAGAAACCATTGCGGATTAAGGGTGCTGAGAGTACAAATGCGGGAGTGAGAGCTTGTGGGGCAAACGGTGAACGCAGATAAAGTGTAATTCAGGGTATGACTTGTCTGGCAGGAACATGGGATGGTGTGGAGTGTAAGGGTCAGTTCATTTTCATCCCGGAATACACCTCAATCACCTCTAGAGGGTCTGACCACCATAATGAACCCTCGCACACCGTCGACTCGTGCTCGTCGTCGTCCACCTTTTCGTCTTTTTACTCTCTCGCCCTTTCTATTTCTCTTCGTTTTCTCCTTTTCCCTTGGATCGATTGCCTTTTCCTTGATTATTACCTCTCTTATTGAGCTTGTTCTCTCTCTGTGGTCACCTTTTCCCTTCCCGCCCTTACTGGGCTTCATATATGCGCGTTGTTGAGTGTCTGTTTACGTCCTTTTCGCGCCTTTGAACCTTTTGCCGTGTTTTCTTGTGTCTCTCTGCCGTTTTAACCTGTCTCTGTGCCGTTCTTCCCTTTTCCCTTGTCTCCTTGCCCGTTTAGTCCGTCTCGCTGTTGCCTGTTGAATTTTACTTGCCCGTTGCCGTATCGCCCGTTCCATCCTTTGCCGTTACCCCAGTGTTACTTGCTGTTTGTTCGTCTCGCTGACCCGATACTCTTAGTTTTCAATCTGGACTTTCACCCTGGCTTCACGCATTGGTACCCGCTCGAAGGACAAAGACGTGCCAATCTCGCCTACATCCTCCTCTACTACTCGTCCAGGCCATACGTTGAAGACGAGTACGCGTTCTTCTTCACTCAAACCCACGTCTTCATCGTCCTCGTCCCCATCATCCGATCCGTCTATTACGACGCCGCTTGGTTCGAAACCGCAATCAGCCCGTCGTCCGCCGTTGTTGACTCCACAGGCTTCTGATCTCGGTCGTATCGAGGAAGACACAGACTCTCCTCCATCTCCCACCCCCTCTTCTCCTTCTTCGTCTCTCTCCTCATCTTCTTCGTCGTCTTCTCTTTACATTTCTCACGCCATCATGTCTTCATCCGCCCCTACCACCGCTACACTTAATCTGTCGTCTCCCGTTACTTCCCTTGGTCATCGTCATCCTCCTTCGATCTCTTCACATCGTCTCTCTTATCCTGACTTCAAGCTGGCACTCCGGTGTGTCGAGTCTCATTTCAAGCACAAATCGATCACGGATGACTCGGAGAAGAAGTCGGCCTTCTCTCGCTGCTTTACCTCTCATGACTCCATCAATTTCTTCATCGCCAACGAGCTCGTGCATGCTCCGCTCTCCTTTGATGCCTTTGTCAAGGCAATCATGCCCGACATTGTTGGTGCTCATTGGCAGAAAGACTTGGCCGATGACCTTCGCTCCTCGAAGATGTTATCTCACGAACCTGCGGCTTTCAAAAACCTTTGGAATAAGACCGTTGTCATCAACGGTGATTTGAAAGACACGGTTTATCATTCTTCTGACAAACAATTACAGGAACGAGTTCATTGCAATCTGGTGCCCTCCTTCAAGTACTTTGTACAGGAACGGGGTTTTGATGAGCACTCGGACTACAAGGTTTGGCTCGACGGCGTTACTGGCTTGGCGGAGAAATACCCCGAATGGTTTGCTGTCAACGGTGACCGCTTCACCTCCAAGGACGCGGATCACTTTGCGTCTATCCGTCCGGGTGTTGCAACCACTGTTCCTCCTCGCTCTTCCGCCTCTGTCCCCTCCGCTCCTCCTCAGAATTCTCGTTCTCGCTCTACTCCAGGGTCGCACGCACCCAACCGTTACTTGATGGTTGTAAACCCTCCTGCCAACCGCTCTGACCCGGCCACGGCGTCAGCGATAGCCAATGGCTTATACCTTTACAAGATCCCGGCCATGGAACCTGAGGAACGTGCAATCTACAGGCAGCATAAGGCTTGCTTCAAGTGTCGTTGCCTGTATGCTGATCATTACGCCGACAATTGCAAGGATAACACTCCGTTGACGGTGGAGTACAGGAAGATGACTACAGCGATGGGTGACATTGCAGCTGAAGCTCATCGTCGTACGGGTGCTCCCATTGCCTTGGACGCTGTACTCAAGCATTCCCTGAAGAAGCCGGCGGCCGCAACTTCTGTTACCCCGTCTGCTATCCGCGATCTCTCGTCGATTTTGGACAGCCCGCCTGCCCCGGTGGCTGCTCCTCAACCTGTTGCCGCAGTCTTTGGCTCATCGGTCATTCACGTGGATTCTGGGCCTTCGGTCTACTCCTCCATGCGTCGTGCTGTTTCCCAACCCCTTCCCCCTGCTACTCGTCATATAGCGGCTGTTATTGAAGACGTGATTGATGTTGATGCAGATTACGATCCTAGTGGCTTGAGCTCCGGTTCGCCTTCTCCTCCCCCTGCTGTTGGTGATGTTGATGTGGATGCGGATACTCCTGGTGCTGTTCCTGGGGATGACCGTTCTCGCTCTCCTTCCCCTTCCGTGTCTGGAAAAGGAAAAGGTCGTGCTCGTTCAGAGACGGCCAATGCCGCTGCTGAGGTGGATCGTTTGTCGAAGAAGCCTCGTGCCTCTGATGTGAGTCCTCCGTCTGCTGCATCTGAGGATCCGCCGATGTCGGTGGATCACCTCTTCTGGTCCGCGGCCCTTACGGGGCCTAAGCTGGATTTTCCGCGCTCATACTCTTGCCTGATGGACAGTGGTGCTCACATTAACCTCATTAGGCGTGATATCGTTGTGGCGCTTGGTCTGCCAGTTTTCAAGTTGCAGGAGCCATTCATTGTTGGTGGTTTTGATTCTTCCCCGTCTTCTTCCTCTTCGTGTCTCTCGTCCTTTGTCCGTATCAAGTTGTCCGACCCTTCGGGGAAGTGGACTTCACGCACTGTTAATCTTGTTATTTTGCCTGGGCTTTGCTCTCCTGTTGTACTTGGTCTGCCTTTCTTTCACCATAATGGCTTGACCATTGATCCTTTCAACCGTTGTATTCTCCATTCTCCTTCCGGCTTTGACCTCTTGCACCCCGAATTGTATACCTTTCCCCGTACACGTGTTCCTCCTGTTTCGCCACCTGTTCTTCGTCAGCAGAATAAACTCGCTCAGCGTGCGTTCGATCATTTGCGTCGTGTGTCTGCCTTGGAGGTCCGTGCCCGCTTTCAGCAGGTGCTGTCTCAGTTGAAGGCCAAGCTCAAGATTCGTAGCCAGCGTGGGCTCTGCACGTCTGAGTCTGTCCGTCCACTGGACGTTGTTGCATCGGTTCGTGCTCGTGTTGAAGACCTGGCTCATCAGGTCCACCTGGAGCAGAAGGCTACGGCTCTTGTTTCCGATTTCGCGGACGTTTTTGGGGACATTCCACATGTGGATACCTTGCCTACAGATATTGTATGTGAAGTCAGACTCAAGGATAAACACCGGCCAATCAGAGCTCGATCATACGTGTCTCCCAAGAAGTATAAGTCTGCTTGGACTACTCTTTTGCAGAAACAGCTTGACTTGGGTCGCATGAGGCCTTCGTCTTCTCCCTACGCTTCCCCTGCTTTCCTCGTGCCGAAGAAAGATCCAGACGCACTTCCGCGCTGGGTAAATGATTATCGTGCTTTGAATTCTAACACCGTTCCGGACTGTCACCCTCTTCCTCGTATTGACGATATTCTTGCTGATTGTGCGAAGGGTAAGATTTGGGGCAAGATGGACATGACAGATAGCTTCTTCCAGACGCGTCTTCACCCCGATTCTATCCCCCTCCTGGCTGTTAACACTCCTCTGGGCCTTTACGAGTGGACGGTGATGCCACAGGGCTTTCGGAATGCTCCTGCTGTCCAACAACGGTGTGTCACGGCTGCCTTACGGCCTTTCATTGGCAAATTTTGTCATGTTTACTTGGATGACATTATAATCTGGTCGGATTCACCGGAGGAGCATGAGTCCCACGTCTCCCTCATTCTCAAGGCCCTCCGCGACTCTCGTTTGTTCTGCAATGCCAAGAAGTGTTCGTTCTTCCAGCTGGCCCTGGATTTCTTGGGTCACCGTATCTCTGGTTGTGGTGTCGAGGCCGATCCTCTCAAGGTCGAATCTATCCGTGCTTTTCCCCGGCCTACCTCCTCGGAAGAGACTCGTCGTTTCCTTGGTATGGTCCGCTTCTTGGCGGGTTACCTCCCAAATCTCGCTGATTTCACTCGTGTCCTGACGCCTTTGACTCGTAAGGAGTGTGATCGTGTCTTCCCAGCCTGGACTGAGGAACATGAGGAGGCTTTCTTGCGTATCAAGGATCTGTTGTTGTCCCGTGAGGTTCTTACCTCGATTGACCATGATTCTCCGGGTGAGAATAAAGTTTTTCTGGTTTGTGACGCGAGCAATTGGCGGACTGGTGCTGTGCTGATGTGGGGTCCGGACTTGTCGACTGCTCGCCCTGTTGCTTTTGATTCTCAACAGTTGAAGGGTGCAGAGCTTCGTTATCCTGTGCATGAGAAGGAGTTGTTGTCTATTGTTCGGGCACTCAAGAAGTGGCGCTCGGAGTGTTTTGGCATGATGGTTCACGTCTTGACGGATCACCGTACGCTCGAGAACTTCGAGACGCAGAAAGATCTCAGTGCCCGTCAACTCCGATGGCAGGAATTTCTTTCGCAGTACGAACTTGTTATTGCCTACATCAAGGGTGTGGATAATGCGGCTGCGGATGCTCTGTCACGTATTCCGGCCAATGAGTTGCCTAGCGAGCGTGTGGCTCGTGCGGTTGAGGCTGGTGTGGGTTTCCAGCCGTTCCAGGGCTGGTCTCATGTTTGTCCGGTGCTGAATATTGCGGCGGACCGCGAGTTCCTGTCGAATATCAAGAAGGGTTACCTGACGGATGAGCTGGTGGCCAAATTTCTGGCACCGGGTGTCTCGGTGCCGGGCGTGGAGATGCGTGATGGGCTGTGGTTTGTTGGTGGCCGCCTCTTGATTCCAAAGTTTGGTTCTCTTCGCGAGAATTTATACCGCTTGGCTCATGATAGTGCTGGTCATTGGGGTGCTGACAAGTGCTACGCGATGCTCAAGGACTCTTACTTTTGGCCGAATATGCGGCGGGATCTTTATAATGCGTATGTTCCTTCTTGCGAGGAATGCCAGAGGAATAAGTCTCGCACAAAGGGCGCCAAAGGTCCTCTCCATCCCTTACCTGTCCCAGATCGCCGTTTTGATTCGGTCGCTATTGATTTTATTGGTCCCTTACCCGAGGACGATGGTTTCAATTGTATTGTCTCGATGACGGATCGTTTGGGCGCTGATGTTCGTATGGTTCCCTGTCGTACTGACATTTCTGCAGAGGATTTTGCCGTGTTGTTCTTCAGGGAGTGGTACTGTGAGAACGGGTTACCGCTCGATATTATCTCGGACCGTGATAAATTGTTTGTCTCGAGATTTTGGCAGTCTCTTAACGCGATGCTGGGTGTGTCCCTCAAGATGTCTTCTGCTTATCATCCTGAGACGGATGGATCTTCCAAGCGTACCAACAAGACTATTGGTCAACAAATTCGTTTTCATGTGGAGCGGCAGCAGAAGGGCTGGGTTGGCGCGTTACCGTTGATTCGTTTCCATCTGATGTTGTCCGTGAATGCTTCGACGGGCGTGTCGGGTTTTGAGCTGAAGACGGGTCGTGTGCCTCGTATGATTCCTCCTCTCATTCCTGTGTCGGAGCTGCCACCTTCTCTGGCGGGGTGTTCGGCGGCTGAGATTGCGTCGTCTCTCCTCACTCAGATTCAGGAGGTGGAGTGTGAGGCTCGTGATAGTCTTCTCATGGCCAAGGTGAACCAGTCTGTTGCAGCTAATCGCCACCGTCATGACGTGGAGAAGTTTGAGGAGGGTGATTTGGTTTGGTTGTCTACCCTCCATCGCCGAAAGGAGTACATGAAGAAGGGTGAACGTCGTGCAGCTAAATTCTTCCCTAGGTTCGACGGTCCTTACGAGATTATAAAGGCCAATCACGATTCGGACACGTACACCCTGGAGCTTCCGAACCAGCCGAATGTTTTTCCGACTTTTTACATCTCCGAGCTCAAACGCTACGTCCCGAACGATGATGACCTTTTCCCCGGTCGTGCACACTCGTCGCCGTCTCCGATTGTGGTCAATGGTGTGGAGGAGTACATTGTAGAAAAGGTCGTGGATTCCCGCCGCTGTGGTCATGGCTGGCGCTTCCTGGTTCGGCTAGCTGGTTATGGCCCACGGTTTGATAGATGGGTATCTTACTCTTCGCTGAAGGGTTGTTCTGCACTCGAGGAGTGGTTATCTGCGGGGAATGATGGTCCCAGACCAGACGTTGTGCCTCCGGCACCACGGGTTCTTGGGTGGTCTCCGCCTCAACTCGTCGGTTGGTCACCCCCTCAAGATTCGGGCGAAGATGGTTCCTCAAGATTGTAGGACGGTTGTGGGTTTTTTCTCCTTCTTCAGTCGATCGCCTGGGGGCAAGGCTCTTTGGGCGTGATTTACGTATGCTCTACTTATCTGGTTGTTTGGATGTGGTGGAATTGTTTCCGGTTCTTTTCTTTCCTCCCCCGGTTTCTGCTTTTAATCGGGTGGGAGTGTAAACATGTTGTTTACGCGTTGTTTGTCTTTACTTACGCGCCGCCTATAAATAGGCGGCTTCTGACACGTTCTAGTCTAGTTTTCGCTTCTTGCTTCTTTACCTCTACCTTCTCGCTTGTCCTTAGCTCTCATCGTTTGTCGAACACGCTTTGGTCCTCTCTACTTCCTTGTGTGTGAGTTGAGCTTTATAGGTGAGAACATAGCGTTCTCTTCCACTCGATAGCTCGTGATAGACAATATTTATGTTGTGGGCAAGATGGTTGATGCCACGAAATTGCCGGTGGTGGTGATGGTCCGAGCAAAAGCCGAGATGTGAGCACTTGTTTCGCAAAACTCTGGTTCATCTCCGGGCCGATCCCGATTTGTGCTCCTTGCTTCACGACTCACCACTCCGTGGCTTGACGCGCGTAAAATATAACTCTCTCGGCACTCTCTGCATTTCCTCAAGGTCGTTCTCGCGCAATTCAGCAAACCCCACAAGATACCGAAGTTACTACGTTGGAAGACTGCGTATCAGATTGGATTTGGGAAATTGTGCCCAAATAGAAGACTCTGGCGAGAGGGCCGGGGAGTGGGTGTTGATCGCAGTGGTGCAGTGGTGAATGACCTTATTGAGACCTGACCGTGCTTGTGACAGGACTCATTCACACCAATAAGAACAGCATTGGGCTGTCTCTGGAGCAAAGTGTGGTACAGCAAGGACCGAAAAGAGAAACTGCTGTTGAGCAAGACTGCGTGTACATGACTCTATGTTCTAATCACAGCCTGGTTGTGGGCTGGCCTTGGCACTTCATCCGGGTTGTTTCCCTACCACCACCTTCCCTCTACAACATACTCACCCCACTCATCAATATGATGTCTTCCCAGTTCTTCCATAAGGCAAAAAGGACGACAATTACAAGCGGGAGCGGGAGCTTCAGTCACGTTCATGGAGATCAAATCAACTACACGACAACAATCGTTCGAGCGGAGGAGAAGGAATACACAGAGTTGGACGAGGTAAATGGGGAGGGCTGAATCAGTTCTCATATCTGATTCTTCTCCAGTATTTTTATGTGAAGCGGGGTGCAATTTGCAGGCAAAAAAATGTCCATATAGACCGGTACCTGACTCGGAGGGACGACAAAAATCAATGCCGATGTGAATCTTGTGAAGAAGGTCAGGTTCAAGCTGATAGGTTAATTTATACAGCCGAACTTGTGGACAGACCTGGCAGAGTATTCACAATGGTTGAATACAGGGGCCCAGATGCGAGAAAGGTATGCCAGGAATCAAATCATTGTTTGTTCGACAGATGCTAAACCCGCTCCAGGCGTTTGAAAAGGAGTTTGCTGTGTTGATGGGACAACTGTGCGTTTAAAGTCTCCTTTCGGTGCGCAGATCCTCAAGTCGCTCTAGGACCTCGAATGCACCTCAAATATACGGCTACAACCTGTCAGCGATACCATCAATATTATTATATAACGGTATGCACCGGTTCCATCCTCAGGTTAGAGTTTTACTGATTTTCTCCTGCAGAGCTGGTGCCGGCTGCGCAGGTGAATGCAGGAATCATCGGTCGCGTGTATCTCAATAGTTTACGTGTAAGTAGTCAACACGATATCCGGATACATTTCAATAAACTAGTGACAGAGACAACTGCATTGCGAACGAGAAGAAGTATGGTTGGATCTGGGGAGGAGAGTGTTTTGTCGCGG
This sequence comes from Marasmius sp. AFHP31, assembly GCA_024721195.1. Lineage (NCBI taxonomy): Eukaryota > Fungi > Basidiomycota > Agaricomycetes > Agaricales > Marasmiaceae > Marasmius > Marasmius sp. AFHP31. The sequence continues at coordinate 10,238 of JANHQD010002939.1, forward strand.
TCCATCAGGGCCACTCCTCAGTCCCACACTTTGGATTTTTGGCAATGAGGAGCTGCCTTTAACCGCAGAACTTGTCCGGGAAGACGTTCTATTGCGGTTCTTGGCGAGTCTCAAGTCGAAGCAAGTCAATCGCGTCGTAGTGGGTGGAGTCGTTGACTCGGGTTCCTGGATTGGCGTGCCTGAAGGAGTACTTTGCCCGACGGTGATTTCGAGGTTGACCAATGCCCCCATCACCATCGCAAACAATGTCTGGTCGAGCTCGAGGGATAGTCTTATAGATCGAAAAGTGGTAGAGGCAAATGGGATGACCAGGTGGGTTTTAAGGAAATCACCCACCTCTTCCATCTGACACATCAAGTAGGTTCACACTCAACGGCAGAGGTTATGTTTGGTTGGAGTGGAATTGGGACGCAGGAAGGGCATGGATGTCGCAAGCATGGAGCATTTTTGATGCTGGAGGAATATCTATGGAGGAGGATTTGAGTCTCTACCGTGCGTCTTCATTTTCCACTCCCCTTCCGCCTACTAACATCTTTTAGAGCTTGTCTATCATCATGCCTCGCTGCGAGGCCCCCTTTCAGACTCTAACGCTCGTCAGCAATCTCACCAACCTATCTATCTTTTCATTCGATCAACCCTTCCTGACTTTAAATATGGCGACACCTCTTCTGTTCATTTCTGGTCTTTTGATGAAGACGGCCACTCTTCGCTCTCGCAAGACCTCTGTCTTGACTTGTGCCTTCCGACGACGCTCATACTTTCTCAAGACTCTTACTCACACTCTTGGCCCAATGACGCCTACAACTGCCTACGACAATATCAACTTCTTCAAGGGTTTGACCCATCCACCACCAATTTCGCTCGATCTCTTGGATTTGACAAAAACACCTACCAACCTCCGAGTGACTCAGACCGGCTTGCACAGGTCGAACAAGGCTCGTTCCATACTTTTCTTCTCTTTATTCTTGTCTGATCTCCTCCAATCTCGTTGGCAGAACCTCTCCTCGGCGCTGGGGCACCGACATCAATAGCACAAATCTCAGCACTGGAGGATCCCACAACTCACTCAAGTCGAAAACCCTTAGAATCCGCGACCTCTATCACTCGCCGACCCAGCTTTTGGTCCACCATATACTTGTCCCCGTCATCAGAGGTATCGGGGAGCTCCGATACCACCGTGCAGACTCTGAATCTTGAAGACATCGACTGAGGTCACATTTCAAGGTAATTTCAGATTCACGGGGTACACCCGTTCTTGCAACTAATGCTTATCTGAGTCTGTAGCTGTATTTACATGGAATCAAACTGGATCCGTTTTTGATCCATCCCTCATTTCGCTCTCTGCGGAAGGTATCTGGGTCACCAGTGTCGTGATGTAGGCAGATTTTGGATATTATACGGTAGTTTATATATAGTCTTGCATTCCGAATTTACGAGGTGCGATACGATGTTCAAGAGTGAGTTCTGTACCAACAGCCGGGTCCTGTGCTATACTGTACGTCAGATACAATATTCGTCCCGCCGTTGTTCTATGAAGATCGATCAGTTTTCGCGGTCAACATGATAAACCTCGAACGTCTCAACCTCTTGCGCTATCCCACCACCAGGATAGACAAGTGGTAGTTGACTGAAATCCGCATCGACAGTAGGTTGCGGGAGTCAATCGGCGACCGAGAAATGGCCGTGATCACATTCACAATGACATCTGGATCATACAAAGCTGGACCGCTCCCAACCGGGTATGCCGGAGAAAAGGCATCGTGGCGAAATAAGATGTTTGTGAACGAAATCTAGTGGCTGACAGCCGACGAGCAAAGTCAGTGCTGAGGCTTTGCCATCCCGATGAAAACGACGTGAACATACCTCTTTGCGAGTTGCATGAATTTGTTGTTCCCACACCTTCAGGCTCATCGGTACCGAGCATCTCTCTCTCGGCTTCAGTCAAAAACACGAGAGTGCGGATGTGTCTATAGAACAGTCCTGACTGGTGAGACTCGATGATTCTGGAAGTAGAATGGACGTACCGTCGCAGAGACTGCCATTGCTATCCTTTCATTCCATTCCACGGCTTTCAATCCAACTCTGATCTTTCCGTACCCTGAGAGATGCTTGCTTTGAGGAGGTAGAATGATTCTGGGAGTCGGAGATCCATGCCTGGAGATACTGTCAATCTAGTGACAGCAGAACCGCGGGGTACGGTGAGCGATAGAAACAAACATAAATGGCCCTTGAACCTACGTGTACAGCCTTCAGGATGGATCAGAGAAAGTTGATGACACGATGAAGACGATATACCCTCGCAAGTTTCGTGCATCCACATAGATCCCATTTACATCATTTGCATCCATTCATCGTCTTATTTTTACGAGTTAAAGGCCTTTGAATACCCAGACTATAGATGGTAAAATCGGACTCGTCAAAATGTGACGAACGACAAATTTCAGCTTTTAGCACGAACAAGGTGCATACCTAGAGCATCTCCTTCACTCATGTGTGCCATGTCAGCGGCTTATGGGTGTCGTGGAGGGTACTAGGATCCGGAAGAAAATGAGAGAGGGAGTGGTTTGGTCGTGGTCGTGGAAAGAGTTTGGACGCGTGGCCCGGACTATGGCGGGTGTATCCCTGCGACCCTAGACGCGACCTTTATGATGTCTCTACAGTTCCAGTAACCTGACAAGCTTCGTTCAAACCTCAGAGGTCACGACATACATTTGCGGTTTAACCGTTTGTCCAAATACTATATATATTACACAGCAGTATTTAGTACATCTGTAAAGTATTTACTTCATTAGACCTTGAATATACTGATTCAAACCGTTCAACGCTTCCGTTGGTGTTCTCTAATGTATCTCCTCCATTGCCCCATCATACTGATGGGTTCAGACCATTTGATGCCTCAGTCCTCCTAAGTGTCCCCGTAAAAACGGTAACTGAGTTGAACGTAAATCAGCATATCATTTTCGACGGTTCAACCAAGTACTCACCGGTGGTTTAACCACCCCTTCAAACTGAAACACCAAACCAAACATGACACTCAAACCGTTGAACTGCACGGACTCTGCGGATAACTTGGGACGGTTAGACCGAGAAGATTGAATGGCTACGTGCTCACTTTGATTGTGGTTTACCCCGACCTCTACTTCAGCCCCCTCCGAGTGTTCCACTCCGATCCGACTGCCAGGTAAAGTCTGTTCCACTGTAAGTCTCTTCAATCTCGCTTTCACCATTGTCTTTATCGAGCGAATATGATTCGTCATTGCTCTTCATCATTGCCCTAGGTTGGCCTCTTTAAAGGCGGGTGAATTACTGTTTGTGATAATAACCCCGTCGTTGCCACCGGTCATGTTGGCCTTGGTTGTATTCGCCTGTGTGGCATCCTCGGTGACAGCATTTCCTAGCTCATCGGGTCGTGTTTGGTAGATTGGCGTGGGTCGAGATTTCGAAGAGTTGTTCATGAAGAGGGGGTCGATTTTGAAGCGGATCTGAGCACACTGGACGGGCCATGTGTGGAGAAGTCGTGTCATAGAGGTAGTCAAAGGGAGAGGGGGGTTTCCACAGGCCTTGTATTTATATCTATTATCTAATAGAACAATAGCAAAATCCCGTGACCCAGATCGGCACCGAGACAATTTCAGTCCACTGGCGGCCTCCGTGTGGCATTCTTCTTCCTCTCCTTTCAACCACCATGTCGACTTGTGCCACTTATCGTCATCACTTCGCTGTTCGCCATGTCCTTACTCACATGTTCTGTGATTTCGCCCCTATCCACGGTGCCCGGAGTCTACTATACGCTGAATGAAGTCGCAACCCAGTTTGTGCTCTAAACTCAGCATCATGGGGACAATGTACCTTTACTTCCTTTCGCTGAGTCAAAACCCATTTTGATAGTTTCCACACAGTTAACTTATCTTTGACTTGTGTTTTCCTGTCACCCACAATTGCAGAAATCGGACCAACATAGGATGAAGAGGTACAATGGTGAGTGTCCACAGCCACTTCAATTGGAACGGATTGCTGATACTCATACAGGCTCCTCGCTCTAGACAATGGGAAGGGTTTATTTCATAGGTTGTGATCAAAGAGTGTCGGAAGGGCTAATAGGTGGAGGGAGTAGAGGTCCTATCTTCCCAATTTTGTGATAGGAAGTCAAGGGCCAGCGAGGTTCGACCGTCTGGCAAAGCTGTTGCGACAGGCTTCGGCTCGTTCAGCTTGCGATGCGTTTTCTTGTCTCATCATCCTTCATTTATACAATGGTTTGGCTTGGTTGAACCAACTCGCTGCCCGGTTCAACCTCTGTAGTGAATGTGCTTATCGTGTTTCGTTGAATGGTATGATCAATTGTAATTGGGCACTCAAATCAATACAATAAGAATACACAGTAGTAGAGTTTGTAGCATTCGCATACTAGTATTGTACTGGTATTAACGGTTGAACTGAAAATGTATGTTGCGACCGCCGAGGTTTAAACAAAGCGTGTCATATTTTACCAACGGAAGACCGACCTTCGCACAAGGAGTATCAGAGACTTACACCGAAACGCTTGTCCAAGTTCATACGATATATCGGAGTTGGCGAATGCAAGCCAGAGAAATTTGCCGTGAGCTAGATTCAAGGTCAGCGGTACGAGAATTGACTAAACGGGACGTACGATAGCATCACCATATTCACAGATTCACGCCCTGTATCCATCCCATGTACCTCTATCATTTGTTTGACCCGGCCTTCATGTATGAAGAGAGCAGAGATTCAGAGATTCAGGAACCTGGGGCCGGTAGGTAATAGTCTCCAGATTAGGGATGGGGAGAACGAATCAATTGGATGAATGTTCATACCTTACCTGCGTGGCTTCACCCGGGCAAGCCGATAGTTTACCAACGCGTGTCTACCCCAAAAGGCCACCACCAACAAGTGTATTATAGAGGACAAGTCCAGTCCTCAAGTTGAGGGAGAGATCAGACAAGCACCACACGCGAAGATGCCGAACATCTCGTAGAAATGCAGTTTTCATGCTACCACGGAGCGTCATAGCCGAAGGAGTTCCCGTTGGTCAATCGCACTTTGAAAGGTGCCAGAAGTTTTGGTCGGACAGTTACATTCGACTGAGAGTAGACCACCACCGGGAAGGTGAATGGCGAAGGAGCGGAATGTGAAGGCCTCTGTATCTTTTACATTCACTACGAGGAGCACGTATTCCTGGTTCCATGTCAACTTGTCTTGACAACGCAGTAAACGAAGGTCCGAGTCATCTCTCACGAGGAATGAGTAGCGATACGCCCAGGTTACTCGAAGCGACTATCGATCAAGGATGTAACACTTCTGATTTCATCCCGGATAGCTACTTCGCGCGTGCGTCCAGCATGAAATGAATTTGGAAGAAAAGGGACACATTTGACGTATCAATCTTGTATGCGCGTTTCAGCGTTTGGGGGAAGTACTACCTCTCTTGTTCTCCCTAACGTTTTTATCGACTCCTCGCCTCATACACAAGGCCTCATTTGTCGAGATAATCAAGTATGTTTTCTTTCTCGACGCTGATAGCAGCAGCGTCGGCAAAGTTCAGCATCCAGAGCAGCACATTAGCCTTCTGGCGATAGTGATGGCATTGAGATTCGTATGGTATGGGCCCCGTCCAGACCTGTGAAGGCCCAGGTTACCGTTCGTATGTTGAGTAATAATGCAGCCTGTGAGTCGATCCATTGGAGTAGCATATAACAATCAGGGCGGAAGGAGACCTTGGTTGAAGGTCCAGCTCGACTCTGACTTCATACATCTTCGGATTCGGGCGCTTCCAAGCGACCGGTCGTGAAGGGAGGGAGGCTGAACGTCTGAGCTCCGGACACCAAATATAAAGTGTGCACGACCCTCGAGGTTTTGACGATGTCTTGGTAGAACTTGTGGGCTAATTTTTGGCTCAAACAGACGATGGTACGTCCAGCACCAAGATTGGGTCTTGCTGGATGACAGAAAAGCCAAGATGGGAGCAGAACGGTCGACGGTAAGTATCATCGATGCAAGGTAACGCTTACCGGGACCCGATCATCGAGCGAGCAATATAGATAGTCGCTCTCAGAACCACATATTATGCTGTAATCTTTTCAGAGAATATTTACAAGTGTATTCCGATTGCCAACTAATATTGAGAGTGAGCCTCGAATGGGCGAGGACTAGTACCACGCACCACCAACCCAAAATTTAATATTCGACCCGAGGATTACAACCGCAAGGTGGTGAATGTTGCTTGAGGAACAAAAAGGGAGGAATGTCGTAGTTGCCCGCGTGGTGGTTTGCGGAGAAGTTGGATCATGGGCGCTCATGGGCGCTTTCCAGAAAAATATGACTCAGTTCCGGGCCGATGCCGATGCATCCTCCTTGTTTCACGACACCCACGACACCCACCACTCCGAGGCTCGATATGCGGAAGATACGACTCCGTCTGCACTCTCTGCATATTTCCAAGACCACTCTCGGACAAATCAGCACACAACCAACAAAATACCCAACATCTTACCGATGAGGATCACGAATCAGATTGGATTCGGGGACTCGGGCGTGAATAGAAGACTCAAGAGGGCGTTTATCGCAGCGGTGAGTGGTTTTATCAAGACCTCATCGTGTTCGTGACAGAACTCAATCATATCGATAACGACAGCATTGTGCCGGAATCTGGAGCGCTGTGAGCGTAGTACGGCGAAGGTCTAAAAGAGGAATTGCTGTCGAACGAACAGCGTGTACATCGCATGTTCTGACCACAGCCCAGGTGTGAACTACTTGCGGGGCTTCAGCTGGGTTGTTTCCCTACCTTTCCCCATCACCACCTTCTCCACCCTCTATCCTCCTACGCCAGTTCACCATCTCACCATCTCAATGCTTTCCCACTTCTTCCAAAATGCACGCAATTTTCGGATCGCTGGCGGAAGCTTTGTTCAGGTTCAAGGAGATCAAATCAACAATACCACAACGATAGTCCAAGCCAAGGAGAAGGAACGGACAGAGCTCGACGAGGTAAGTGGGAAGATTGTGTTCGAGGAGTTGAGCCTGACTTCTCCCCAGTACTTTGACGTGAAGCGCGGTGCTATCTACAGGATGAAACATAATGGGACCTATAGCTATCCACGACGATGGGACAATGGGTATCGACGGAGTGGGGAAAAGGGACGACCTCGCGCTGATAGGACTATACATGCGGCGGAGCTTGTGGACAGACCGGGGAAGGTCTTCACAGTTATCGAATATACCGGTCCAGAGGCGAAGAAGGTACAAGAATCAATTGCCATCTTCTCCGATGTGTGGTAACCTCGCTACAGGCGTTTGAAGACGATTTGGCTATGCTAATAAGGAATCTGTGCGTCTCAGCTCCCCACTCGTCGCCAGAATGCTCACGGTCGCTCCAGGAGACTCAACGCAGCTCAAATGTACGGCTACAACTTGTCAGCAATTCCATCGCTACTATTATACAACGGTACGTACTTTCTGCATGCCATAGGCTGACA
>JANHQD010002940.1:0-39614 GCA_024721195.1 Marasmius sp. AFHP31
CTCTGTGGATTCCAAAACGTATCCTTCGGATCGACATCCCTCTTAACCCTCTGCAGCTTCTCATAGTTAGGTCCCCAGTATCTGATCTGAGGTGAACGGGATCCAGCCAAATCTGGGTCCACATATCCCGCATACGCGCCTAGAACGTCTTCGGGATCGAGGAGAGTGTTAATCTTGTTAAGGTAATCCTTCGTCTTCGGGGCGAGTGAGGGGATGCCGACGGCGTATGTTTGGATATAGAACTAGAGGAGTAGAGAGGGAAGAAGATTACTTCAAAACGAAAGGGAATAGATGGTAGAAATGCTTACAAGAGCATCACGGTGAGCGTACGCTGTGTCGCCCATCCCCACATCGTTGACAGCTCCCGCTTCCAAATCGAATATTGCGAACCACAAGATTGTACCCTTGTCACCCGAATCAAACATGTCGAACAGTTGGTCAATCCGATCCCGAGGGATAAGAGTATCATTCCGGAACGCTAGAGATTTCGAATAGAACGGTGCGGGCTACCCCAGCGACAGAATGAGCACAAATTCCAACTGCTGAAGAAACAAATGAAAAGCGACTTACAAGCCCACCCAACAGCTTGATTGCCTCAGTCTCCGCCCAATTGGACACAGTCCCCATCCAGTTATCAAGCGTTACCGATTTACTGGTCGCGTTCTGACCCAGTTGCTCGTCGAATTTGAGAGCCTCGAATTCCGATTGGGGACCGAAGTAGGTGCCTTGGATGATCATCCCCCATTCGAAGACGATGAGCTGAGAGGCGAGTTTGCGCGTGAGATCGGGCTGGGAGATGATGCGTTGCCAGTTGGCGAAGGTTTGACTCATTGATTTGTGTGGACCGAGTCTGTTTGGATGTATTGAATGACAGAGTCTCGATGAGTAGAGAGGAGGTAGGACTCACGAGATTGTGTACGAGTACTTGGTCATTTCGTCGGGTTCTGGGTGAGTAATGACCTTGAACTCTGTAACAACGCCAAACGAGGCTGCTGCTCCTTTGACTGCCTGTCGGTTCGAATCGTGAGTCAGTGAGTAGAGTGAAAACAGGTCAATGGTCACACACCCAAAGCACTTCGGAGTGGTCATCTTGACTCGCCCTGACCACCGTTCCATTTGCCAGTACGACCTCAGCTTCGACGATATGGTCTAAAGCTGATCCCCATAGACGCGAAACAGGACCTAAGCCGCCGATCGTCGCGTGTCCACCGATTCCGACCTGTGGACAGGTTCCATGAGCCATAGCACGCCCACCGGCGTTGTGCAGACGCTCAGTGACATCCCCGAGAAGAGTTCCAGAGCCAATGGTTGCTTGGCCTGTTGCTTGATCCATATAAAACTGCAAGGAGCACATGGTCAATGTTGATGGGTATTCAAATCCACATACAGGCACACTCACCTGCTGGAAATTGACCATATCAATGACCAACGATCCATCAACTCCTCCGATCGAGAAGTCCGCATAGCTGTGTCCGCCACTGCGTGCTGTACAATGCGTGTTGAAGCACGCTGCAGGTGCAGGACTAGCAGGAACTCACCTTGAACCTTGACCCCGTTTTCCGTTGCACAGACCACGACCTTGCTCACTTGCTCCGTTGTGCTAGGCCTGACCACCGCGACTGGGGTAATATCGAACGCTTTGTTGTACGCTTTTACCGCACTGAGGTCATAGAAAGGGTCACTGGGAATTGAAATGGCCGTTCGTGGGAGAGCAGACTGAAGACACGTTTGAAATGGCGTGGAGGGTGCGTTGCCCATGTTGATGATGACGAGCGCTTCGACCAAGAGGAGAGAAAAGGAAGGGGGGTGAAAGGCAAGGCCTGTCAGAGTGCCAGTGGCACCACTTTGAATAAATACTGGGTCATAGGGCTGTAGTAAGGAATAAGAAGGTATTCCAAGGTACACATGGGGAAATCGTGATGGTTGCTGTGATGGCCCAAACTCTATTCGGATCCCACACGGTCGACTCGCATCCCTGAATACTCTGAGATCGGGTGCAATCTGGTGCAATGGAGGTCGTGGGTACACTTGAAATTATCGCACTTGAGATGCTTCAAGTGCTGGAGTTGATTACTCTCGTTGAACCAGATTGAAGATTTCTTCGGTGTACGTATAAAGGCCCGTGGGAATCCAGTCGAAGGAAGACTGCTTTGGCCCGAGGCCGACTGGACCAAGTTGTGGCACCCATTTGGGCTCGATTCGGATTCCCAACCCGCGGTTCAAGCAGTATGTGAGTACTTGATAGTATTCATCTCACAGCTAGTCGACAGCTAGTCGACAGCTGTTGTGAATCACTTAATGATTCGCACGTAATCCCGCGATTCGAGCTGCCATTCATGCTCGAACAGTCGATGGAAAATTGGGCTTGACGCAACGGAGCATGCTGAATGCGGCCTGGACAGTGAAAGTGGGGACGCACAATGGCAAAGACGCGGGAATATGGTACAGCCATTAATCTCTGGACTGATTCGCATAATCCGGCGATTTGGCCTGTTCGTGCTCAAGCAGTCGATGAAAGATTGGTTTTAGTGCGACGGAGCAAGCCAGATCCGGCCTAGATAGTAAAAGTGACGGATGGATGCGCGGTGGCAGAGACCCGGGAATGTTAATGATAACCTAACCTCGTCTCGACGAAGCTATGCTGAGGACAGGAGGGAACTGAGGTTAGTTATTCCAGGGACTCATGCCCGATTAATGAACCCCCCTCCCCGACGAGTTAGGTTTCAAGATGTTTTAGTGTGTAAATCCTTACTCCAGAACATGTCTCGGATCGCAAAATGTCTGACCATCTTTGTTTCGTTTTCGACCGGTCAAACAGCCTCCAAAACTCAGTGTACCCGCAATTGACTCCAAAATAATCGACGCCACGGCGGTTCCCCTTTCCCGGTTCCCTCTCACCGCCATAGCGCTCTCTGACAAATTTTCCTCCTTCATCTCCTTGTCCTCCCCTCGACCGGAATGAATTCCATAAGTCAATGAACCACCGGTGAATTTTACTTCCTGAAATTTGAAAGGCTGTGCTTACGTTCGTCTAGAGCCACACGCGAAAGAGGATGAACCGAGCAGAGCAGAAAGCTATGGAAGGTGTTTACCACTCGTATGGTAATCGCAGTGTTGTAACCTATTCTCTGAGGCGGTTGTGGCAGGGCGCGGGAGATATGGTCGCTACAATAGCAAATTTCCAAGAGACGACGAAATCCTTTCCCACCTGTGGTGCATTGTCCCCGGAGAAGGGGTGTCATAATGCTGAGAAAACCCCTCGAAGTCGTTGAAGTAGTGTTCGGTGCTGATGAATATGATTGCGATGTGCCATCCAGTCTCAGTGGCAGCCGAATCCCCAAAGTTGGGCGCTTTGCAGACCTGTCGGACCCCCGCCAGATCGTACATTGTAAGACAGATCCCAAGGGCTCTTCTGAACCACTGAGTAATACCTATTAATGTTGCTGATTGAACACTTGTGCTGTCTCGAACTCCCTACTAGTGTAAGGCCTAGGCCTTGTGCATCAACACTTCCGGACCGCGTGAGCTACGGATCACAAAAATCAAACGCGCCGGAGTGCCGCGTACTATCCAATGTTTCTGCAAATACCGGAGATCCTCGGCTCTTCGCAGCAGGTAAGCATAAAATCACTTGTCCTTTACGGAGTTGGGGGTCCAATCGACAAGAAAATCTCCCAGCATGCGCCCTATTGCCCATGTGTACTTGATGAATTATGATCCTTCGCTGCTACCTCCCCGCCGCAGCGGCGGGCGTTGGTACATTCAACATCCATAGTATGAATGATTGAATCTTGAATAGTAGTACGCCTGCACCACGACAGCTGTCACTTCCTACATCTTCGTAACCCCTCGTCTTCTCTGATATATTTGCTCAAAGGATTGTGGCGCGTTCTCAAATTTGTCGGGGATCGGCTTGGGGTCGGCTGTTACATTCTGAGTCGCCACCCTCCATCTTCCTTTACCTGGTGATGCTGATTTCGATAAGACGATTTCTCACAGCTCCGCATATTTGACAAGCTGAATCGTCTATTACATGGTCTAGGCCCACTGAGTTCTGTGGGACGATAGCATTCGGATAGATCAGAGCGTAGTGGCCGGTCGCTGGCGTCAATCCTCGGCCTCTAAATTCCACCGAAGTAAGGAAACTCCTTTCCAGTTTTGCCTTTGCGCTGAAATATCGAAGAGTAAGGAATACCGATACGACCCTCCTCAGTTCACCAACTACGATCAATCATGTACAGTCCGAAGTCCGCTCCTTCGCGGACGTGGGAAACAGTTCGGCATAAGAACGTACTAGTTCACGCCAGAATGATGCGGGTAGAGTACAATGAGACGCCTCCAATGGTTCGTTGGAGCTTTAATACATCATCCCATGTGTATAGATGGCTGAACCTCCAGGATTAGCACTCACCACCGAGACGACTGTCAATTCCTACGTCCTCATTCTTCGCCTTCGCTCATCTGCCTGTTCGGAGGCTCATGCCGTTCTATTACACCGTTGTAGCTTTGACCCGCCTATTTCAAACCATTCATTTTGCTGTACAAGCCCAAACACATTTTTGGACGTTGTGGTGTTCAGGTTTGAACTTTGGGCTCTCTCCAGGTTGAAGAAACCATCCGGTTCTCGCCCTCACGGAAACGTATAAAAGGGTGGACAATGTCGCCCTAAACCTCACCTCACAAACCACGAGCAGTAGCCTCCAAGTATCTCCAGTATGAAGCTCAACTTTGCTCTTTTCACGCCCGTCGTTCTCTCCACCGTGATCGCGGTCGCCAAACCCGCTAGTGTCTCTCCCTCTGTTCACCCCAGGGTCATATGCGGAAGCGGAACTGCCCTGTGCTGCAAAGAGCTCACCCCGTCTATTGATGACGCTGTTGTTAGGCGAATTCTTGCCATCCTCGAGGGTCTTGATATTTCGGTCACATTGCCAGTTCAGCTCCCAAGCCTCAGTGTTGGAGCAGACTGCGATCGTGTGGGTCCGACTGATGTCTGGTGAGTGGCTCGAGCTCACTTGCTCGTCAGGACGCCTGACCCACGGCTTTCAATGAATCAGCTCTGGCGCGCGAGATACCGCAGCGTGCTGTGACGACCCCGTAAACATCCCCGTCGAGCTCCCTTGTAGGTTTTATATCCCGACTTCCTCTTGATTTGAGATTAGCTGACCTTCGTGCCTCCAGTGTTTGGCAGTACTCCCCTCGCCGTCAATTGCAACGTTGCTTGAATGGCTTCAGCCTCTCCAGTGGCAGCGCGGTCTTAGCGCGAATGTGGAATCACTCTCGAATTCGTGAATCGTGTTCGAATCGCAAATTTCGAAAAAATCTTCGTAAATAAATAAATAATGTGACAAGTTTTGAATATGAATATGCCTCCGAGTTGCTTTTTGAGCCCACCTTGTGCATCGAGATGTGTTAGTGACTCAGTGGACCCAACGAAAAGAAACAAGAAGCCCCATAATCAATGCATCTGTCCGGGAGTGGAGTTGAGCGCCACTTACCACCGTCCTCTTTGACTCTGGGATACCAACGACCGGTTACCGAGTTATTCCTTCAGCTTTGATCGGGCAAAGAGTACAATGACCACTCTTGATTTTAAATTCGCAGTGATTTGTCGAGTGTCGCTGCGAATACCTTCAAATCCGCGCCTCGAGCGCGAAAAGTTCAATCAGCAACACGTTCAACAATAGAAAGATATCAAGACCCTTCGTGTAACATCGTGAACTCCATATCCAGGCATTCTTGACCTTTTGAGATTTGCATGAGCTGAGAGACACCAGAGGACAAGCAAGCTGGCCTTGCAGCGGAGTGAAAACGCGTCCATGGCAGATACACAGCGTTAGACTCTGGACCAGTTCACGTTGAAGAGTACCTCATCTTCAAGCCACAACTCGTGAGCCACCGAAGTCCCCTGGCTGTATTCTAGCCCATTCTTCAGTAAGCTTTTTTTGATCGGATTGCCATATTGCGAGTATATTATGCCCGAAACAATTCGGGGAGGTTCGAGAAGGAAGGTTTGAAGATCAAGAGGGCTACAAGCTCGAGTCTATGATCCGGCAATCGCTCCTCAAACACGCTTGGAGTACGAGTTGCAATCACCAAAGATACCACAATTAAGGTTTCCTGTTGCTGAGGCACGGGCTCACTGCCACTCCTTGAGAACGCAAGGATGTGGTCGAAAGCAAGATCGATGGTTACAGTGTGACACGGGCCCGGGAGGTCACAGGCACTCCGAAGGTACACGTGATAATGACTCATTACCCGCACGATCCTGGGTCTACAAGGACCAACCGAGCCACCAAACCTATATATCGAGTTGTCTTTGGCCGACTCGCTTGATAGATCATAAGTAAATGCAATACAAATATGTAGAGTAGAGACGACGCTCCATTCTTGGTGTCAACGATCGAGAGAGTCTGGGGTCAGTGATCGAGACATGTCAAAGTAAAAAATGTAAAAGGAAAGGTCCCCGTTCGGTCCCACACCCACTTAATTTTATTCATGCGCGATATGAGTGGATGTGGGATCGAACTCACGACCTCGTTCCCTACCCTAAGCATTCTCAGATGTTACGGCGTGATGGACCCACTGAGCTATCCTATGATATGTTAATTATAAGGTGTAACTGGAATATATAGCGTCTTTTGTGGCTGTTCACGCTCCTCTGTACTTACCTTTCAGCTTGATTTTCCCTCCATAGTACGACCCTTGCAAACCCAGAGTTTGCCCACATAACCCGTTCCTACGTGAAATGTAAATATCACTGATAGGTTTCACGCAACTTGAACAATCGTCTGGGCCTCAGTCGCAAGTGACCGAGTCAACCTTTCGCTTTGGGACGCTGAAGCCTTGCAAAAACCCCCCAGGCCAAGCGCTTTGAGCTCGTCAACCGTCAAAGCGCCACTTGAAACCAGTCCAGTAGCGGTGAAGGAGCCATCTCCGTTGTCCTTATGAGTTCATTCACCCTGTATGTAACAAGTTAAGCTCAACAATAAACCCGCCTGGTTGAGCTCGGTCATTGGCCAACTCACCACAGTTGTATCGTGGCTGGGAGCCTCTGTGGCAACCGTATATAGGACGTAGTCACGACCGTTTAGATGCTGCGGTCGGAAGAAGGGCTGTATAGTATCGGACCGTAGTTTATGTCGCTAATGAGAGCCTCATTGTCACCAACTGTGGCGGATGGGGTCAAGACGTAGGAACAGTTGGCTGGCTCCTCGGCAGCCCAGTGGCGACGGGCGTTGGGTATAGCGACCGCCACAGCGGCGAAGGCGAGGGCGATAAAAGTTTTGTAGGAGACCTTTCGGAATGAGAGTTGGGGCCCGGTCAGCGGTACACCGTAGCAATCGTACCTTGTCAGTGTCATAGTTTAATCATCCCGAAATTTTCCAGGGATGTAAACCAGTTGTCAGTACTTCAGCCATCCTGTCGAGATAAAATGTGAAAAGGGACAAGTCTTCACGACTACGATTCGCGATTTGCTGCTGGGTTTGCGGTCGAGGAGGGGAAGAGAGAGAGACATTGCCACTCGGATCTCGGGCCCGGATTACCGCGACGGCGATGATCACATGCATATTTCATCACGGTCCTGGACCCATAAGGACCAACCACGCAACCAACGACATTCAGCTGGTTAATTTTACACACATATAACTCCAACCGGCTTCATTCCTATGTAACGTCAACGTTTTCCAAGATTTTCCACAATTTGTGAGGTATTTCCAATAGTTTTCTCAGTCGCAAGTGACGAACTCGACCTCCCACTCCGGGATGCTGAATCCTTGCAAGGTCCTTCCCTGCCAGGCAGTAGCGAGCGCCTTGAGCTTGTCAGCGTTCAAAGCACTCGTGCCAACGTAGCCGGAGGTGAAGGTGCCATCTCCATTGTCAACACCGGAGGATCCATGCCAGACACAAAGAAATGCCGGATTGGTTGGAGAGTTGAGAAGTTGATGCATATGGACGCTGTGGAGCCTAGTAGGGGAGAAAGAAGGCGATTGCCCGCCCAGGTCATAGACCTCTAAATAGCCGGGAAGGCGGATACCAAGGCAGGTCAGATTAACGACCTCAGCTTGTCGTGTAATATCTGCCCCATGCCTCATTCAATCCTTGACTAATTGGAACCGACCAGACAGCCACTCATAGCAAAGCGGGCTTAGCGGAGTTAAAGTTTATTGAAAGGATCGTGCTGGGTAGGAGGGTCCAATAAGTAAATTCGGCGAGGGGCTCGCGTCTATCACAGACTTGCGTGACAAGACGAAACGTAAGTTTTTGTCATCATCCACTATTTGCGCCAAAGGACTCGGCATTCTGTGAGTCTGGATAGGGCTATTGTGGGGTCTGCGACCGTGTACTCACTTAGTTCGCCATGAACGGTCGATAAGGGACGCCATTCTCTTTGATGCGGCCAATCCTAGATTGTAGCTCAATCGTGACTAACCGGATAAGTGGGTCTGAGTCCTATTAGCATCGACTATGGAGGTTTTTCGCTTGAGTATTGTTATACAGCACGGAGCTCAAGGTCACACAGAATCATCAACACTGACTCAAAGACATATATCCAAAGCTTCATACTCGTACACAGGCAGATTTTTTGTATTTACTTATTTTCTAATCGCGAGAATGTTTCAATTTCAACCCTTTTCTGACACGCTTCAGATAAAACGAACTGATTCTCTCCATGTTGGAGGTCCCTTCAAGCAGCGGAGCAGAAGACACCGGCCGTTCCAGCGTTCAAGCCGAGAATGGGAATTGCCGGAACTAAGATCAGGAAGGTCGTCAGAAAGTCCCGAACCAGAACACAGCCGAGGTAAAAGCCTTACGATTGGCTGTAATCGAGCAACACGCTCCTCGACGCGGCAGGGGGCTATGAAGTATAGTTAGCATCCCTCATGATAGCAAGTGGGTACAAGATATTCACCAAGCATCTCCAGGACCCGAAGGAGAGCAAACTAATCCAACATCGACAGGTGTGGGTGGAAGCGTAACGCCAGCAGCCGTGAGGAGCTCTCGGAGGAAGGAATTGACCGTGGTGAGTTGGGAACAGCAAAGGCCAGTCTGGCCGTCTGGGCATGTTACCCTTGGAAGAAGATTAGCAGGCGTGGCTACCGCAGCCAAAGTAGAGAGGACGACGGGTGTGAAGAGAGCACAGGTGAGTTTCATGTTGGAGACGCTTGAGAATGTCGCTTGTTATCGGTGCGATGAGGTCCACTACAGCGATCTTGTTCATCCTTTTATGCGTTTCCGCGAAGGCGGAGACCGGTAAGACTTCTTGTTTTGGTTCGATACGGAACTTAAGATTCAAAGCTAGCTACCGTGCTATCGTCTGCTTAGTCTTGAACCTTAGAATAAATGGTTTGAAATTATCGGGTCAACTCTACGACGTTGCGAGAAAGTGGCGTGAGTCTTGGAACAATCAAATAGGGGAAGGAGGACGCGGAAAATGACAGCCGTCTTGGTAGATGCTACTCCCGGAGGTTTGAACCATCCGCGCGCGTGAATCAATGGACTAAAAATCCGGAAAACCATTGAAACAGTCGTATTGTGCTGCAGCCACATCACGTCGGCTTGAAGTAGTACTTTCTCATGCCGATATGTTTCCCCTGTCCCTGATGGAGTGAGTACTTCGGTCCGAACCTCGGATTTTGTACTGTTTCTTGTAGCTGATGGGATGAAGTTGAGACGAAAAGAGTGGCTGCGGTATTTCTTGCCCTTGTATACGCTTATTGAGACCGTAGAATAGAACTCTCACTCTGGTGCAAACCAGAGTCCGATTGAAAAGCCAGGAATCACAATATCTAGATACTATCGTCCGAGAACATCCTCAAGCCTGAATCAAAATTGGATAATTCAGCTTGTCAAAAACGCGGTGGTGTTCAAGAGCATGACACAGTGAGAACACAAGCCAACATATAAGGAAACATAAAAAGCGAAGACACAAGAGGTGGCGAGCCGACTCCAGGCCGACCCTCTTCCAAGCTGGGATGGTTAAGAAGAACATGTCATGAGACTGTGTCTCTGGGAGATGGAATGATGGTGGTCGAGTGAGGAGAAATGATCGGAGAAATGAAGATGTGGCCTGGAGCGGCCGTTCTAGTGCAGGTAGTCGAACTATGCGTACACATGGATCGATACAGCGAAGCCCCAGATAATTCTTGATGTTTGGGGCTCATTTTGGTGTATATACGAGGGATGAGGCTCAAGCTAGTGAGCTCCTGTGTTGATTAGAGCCCCTCCTCCACGGCGAATGTGAAATTCTAGCTGAGGGCCTCCAGAAACCATCAGATTGTTTGTGGCATACCGGCGCTTGTATTAATTATAACTCCTGTGATTCGTCTTCACCGATTCAGAAACATTGATGCGGAGTTGATGCACATGAGCCTCACATCCTGGTAAAGGCGTCGGGATGGTTGTATTGTTCTCACGTCAAGCAAACGTACCAGGAGGCTGGAAGAGGCTTTTGGAACACCCCCGCGTACCCTGTGCGGTTGAGGACAAGTTGAGGACCAATTTCAGACGTTCAATGCTGCGCCCGATGATGTCACCGGTGACTATGGGGGACCTCGTTGGCGGCGGCCATCACAAGATTATCCGCCGAGCTCTCTGTTGACATAGCCTAGAGAATTGGCACTACTCACGGCCCCGAAGGCACGATCAGTCCGTAAGACTCCAAGCTGGTACGAGTTACGAGCCCGGCGACCCATGGTAATGTTCTGATTCTGTCAAAATTCTGTCCATCGCCACCTATCACCGGTACCTCCGACGTCGGACGTTGAGACACTTGGAATGAGCGATCCTTCGTTACTCCAACATGCTAGAAATGCTAGAAAGCTTGGTGGTGCGTCAAGATTGTCAGAACTTCTTATGGTGTACGGACGAGATATGACTGTACTGATTGAGTTTCATGCAAGCTCAGTGGGTCCCGGTCACTGCTAGTGGACCTAGCGCCACAACCATACAAGATCAGGTCACATTGTGCTGCGACTCGGACCAAGAAGCAAGGCCCAAGATTCATCGATTATCGGCGGATTAGATGTAACCCGACCGCATCGTAGTCGCTGTTCGGGAGAGAGATTGGCCCTAACTTCCAAATTCGAAGCTAAACGATCCCTCTCTTTTTTGAACATCCAACCACACGATTAAGGAAACTCGACACTCACTGAGAGATTTACGATCTCACAGCCCTGGTGTTCGCGTAGAAGATGAGATTCCTGCTACCCAAAAGCTCGAAACTTATCTTCACTCAAGAGAAACTCATGGAGGAGCGCGACAGGGTATGGATTCAATCGCTGCCAGAACCCTTTCAATTCGTCGAGTACTCACGCCGGTGTGGTAGAGCACAGTAGTCTGAGACTCAATTTATCTAGGTTTCTTATGCTCCAAGGCCTCACTGAAACTCCTTCCAAATTTGCGCTGCCTTGAGAGCAAATTCAATATCAGTGTGTCCCTACATGCTCACCGTGCCCATATCTGGATGACATAGGCGGGAGGGGCTATTAGTAACGCTTCAGAAGGTACGTATCTTGCATATCGGATACTTGCATAGGCTATTCACCGGACGCTGTTAGCTAGAGATACTCGATGATGAAGATCCCTTACCCGTGCACCCGGCGCTGATTTCCTTGCTCATCGCCGCCCACTGGGATGGAGCATATCACTACAGCGGAAGAAACTGTTCACTGTATGGCACCAGCATCAGAAGAGGCCAGGAGATAGCTTTTCTTGTGTTGGGTATCGGTCGGTGGAAATGAAGACTGGGCTCTGAGGCCGAGGTGCGAGTATGAAGATCTCCTTACCTCCGTCGGTGTTTTGGGACGTTAACTAGCCCAATTTGCAGTATTCTACGGGAGTTATCATCACGGCCAGCTTAGGGCGTAACCAATCTAACATGGACATGAGCAAGCTTATTGATTCGCCGACTGCCAAAGGTGTAACGGTGCCGATCTGACGCTCTTTCCTGGCTTTCTTATCACCAGAACGCCAATCTCGTCTGCCGTTTCAGAGCAAAACCAGGAAGTAGATGACAGCTGTTGGCTCGAAATATGGAGAAATACTCGAGAGTGACCCGGGGGGACGCCTAGATAGATGCTGTTGTCTGAGGGAAAGCGGTTCTCATCAACGCCCCAGGTAAAGCATCCCGTTTGGGAACTATCTTGCCCCAGACCTGCTCTACTTTTTCCTCATGTCGCCAAATCCAGCATTATTCGTTTTCTGGGAAGTCCCGTGCTTGTCCCTTTCTATAATCGGAGTCGCAACTGACCGGGCTCTACGGTACTCTCGCTGGCAGTCGAGGCGAAGGTTGTGGCTGCGGTATACGTGTAGTAAATCTGCGGCGGTGTGAGAGAACATGACATAAGAATAAGGACCGACAAAAGAGGAAAAGTGAAGGACAAAGACACCGGAAGTGACGACTCGCCGGCTCAACCTACAATGGTGTATATGGTGTATGAGAAAACTTAGAGGATAGGGTAGTCTCGTGTAACCAGACTGACGATATCTACGTGACGACTTCGATGTACGTAGATATGTAGTCTGGGATTAAAGTGGGGGGTCCTATAGGGCCAGCCTTAATTAGCTAATGCTATGCCGGCGGATCGGGCGGGCCAGCTCGGACCAAGGCGGACCGACGACAATTTTGCTAGTCTGCTCGTCGTCTGCGACGAGTTATGGCAATTCCAGGACGAATCTCAATGCAGACCTGTATTTTATCATCATAGTAGTTGATTCATGGACTAATTATACCCTGTTGTTTATTAGAACGCGTGTACCGATACGGTGAGGCCAGTTGGTAGCTGTAAGATCTTTTCAACAGGTTTGGGGCCGACTGCAAGAGAACGACGAATCTGATCTCTTGAGCATTTAGTTTGAGGGCGTCGGCGAGGTAGTATCCGGCTTGAGGCGTCGCAGGGGTAATTTGAAGGGGAAGCAAAAGTTGAAGAATGTAAGTGAACGATCGTGCTGACCCCCCAATGATCTATGGTCAAATTTTAGTCTGTGTTTGTTGAGCTGCCCAGAGATACACCATATTGCACATACCTGTATTATATCTCTCCGAAAGCATCATTCTAGCCGCTCACTTCTTTGAAAAGTGGGCTGTCAAATTGGTTGGGCTGACATCGAGAGGTGGAATCCAGATTCCGCTATTTTGTGTATTTTTGACGGTTTGAAGAACGGGATCGCATTCGTAGAGCATACGAGTGGGTGTATTTCGACGAATAGGAGAGTGAGATACAAGGTATTGACGAGGTATTGACGGCTCAGAGAGGACCAAGGGGAAAAGTCGTGAGAGAGAACCCTTAATTACATAATCAAGTCCTGGCCCTATAGGACCCCCGACATTGCCATAAGACTAAGGATAGGGGTAGTAACAGTCAAATGAGGGAAGGTTAGAAACTAAAAAACTGCAAGTAGCAGCCGCCCTAGCGCAAGTGCCAATACTCAATTTCAAAGATGCGTACGAGTGGATGTCGGAAATGCTGAAACCCCAAATGACTGCTGGAACTTGGGTCCTATTTTGTTTATGCGTAAAATAAGATTTGACTTGAACTGATACGGTTGACAGAACTCTCATTCCAAGCATGGTCTCCTACAAAGCTCTCGTCACTCTCGCCTTTGCCGCTGTGGCACTCGCCGCGCCCCGGTCAAGCTGCTGGGCAGCCAGCCAACTGCTCCTATGTCTTAAACGCACCCATCGCAGTTGGTGACTATGATACTCTCATCAGCGACATAAATTACGGTACGTCGATACATTTGCCCTTCTTCCGACCGCAGCATCTAAACGGTCGTGGCTACGTTCTATAGCCATCGGCCATACAAAGGCTCCCGACCACAGCATAAAGGCTCCCGGCCACGCCACAAAGGCCCCCCAGCCACGCCACACTCGTGGTGAGTTGGCCAATGATCGAGCTCTCCCCAACGTCTCTCTTCCAAACGGCGACTCTACGATGCCGTCGGGGTACTTTGAATCAGCCGATAATACCTGTGTCTTGTGGTTCTTTGTCGTCAAAATCTCGATTTGATGTAACAGAACTTTGAGATGTGCCAATCCCGTATGGTTGTGGCTAGGCCCGCTAGTGGCACCCGCGGAGCCTGTGCAGAACTCATTCGGTAGGGTCATACTTCGTTTGCTTGTGAAAACGAAGCACTACTATTCTTTCTTGTCCTTCTTGTCTCTCTAGCATGGTGTGATAGATGTGGGCTGCGACCGCAGCAGTATTTAATTCACCACCTGAGCTCATCCGAACAAGGTAGACCACTCTTGGTAGTAGTGGCGCCGGACTGACACAATGTCCGAGACAGATCACTGGAACCTTACTATATGGGTCACCGGACTCTTGGTGGTACCTACGAACTAATCGTGCCTTCCAAGCCTGTAATAGTGCCAATAACTCTAGCTTGAGCCACTATCAATTAGAGTTCGACACTGATGATCGTTTTGGCGGCGCCACACTACCCAGGTCCCCCCAGGTTCGCCGGTGACGCTTTCAGGGGTGTCAGACGTTGAGCCCGAATGTACAGAGCGAGAGTACTTCATGCGATGAGGACAATCATTCAGGCGACACTAATATTCCCAGATTGCTGGAGCGACGGACCACAAACATTACAAGCGCCGGAGTGCCACAAACTATATCATTTGATGTTTTCTGGAGGTCCTGAGCTCAGCTTTACATGGTAGGTAAGGATAGAAACTCTCGGCTGTTACGGAGTGACGATCTTGTGGGCTTTTATATATACCTTCAAAAAAAATGGCCATACATCCCCGTGAAGAATACAGCCCGAGGCGCAACATACAACTTGAAGTATGGCAGAGGAAAAGTCCCGCTACGGTGATAAAAATAATCAATGCCTAGTAGTCTTCAAGGGTATAAACTCACCTTTCATTTCCCGTGCTGTAGGTAGTCGCGTTTCTTTTCATCAGGTATCTTTATCTCACAACACATACCACCAGCGGTTACTCTTTTCCGTCAGTACTAACGGCCGGTCGCCGAGTTGTTTCCTTTAGCTTTGATCGCGCAAAGAGTACAATGGCCACTCTTGATCTCAAATTCGCAGTAATTTGTCGAATATCGCTTCGAATACCTTCAAATCCGCGCCTAGTGCAGTCAGCATCAACGTTCAACATTAGAAAGATATCAAGACCCTTCCTGTAGCATCGTGAAACTCCATATCCAAGCATTCTCTCGATCTTTTGAGATTTGCACGAGCTGAGACACACCAGAGGACAAGCAAGCTGGAGTGAAATCGAGCCCCGTTAGTAATGGCAGATACCATGCAGCGTTAGACTCTGGACTGGTTCAAGTTGACGCGTTACCTCATCTTCAAGCCACAACTCGTGAACCACCAAAGTCCTCTGGCTGTATTCCAGCCCATTCATTCGATTGCATTGCGATATTGCGAAGTATTGGATGCCCGAAGCAGTTCGAGAAGGTTCCGGAGATCAAAAGGGCTACAAGTTTGAGTCTTCAATTCGGCAATCGCTTCTCACATCATGGAGAACGAATTACAATCACCAAAGATACCACAATTAAGGGTTCCTTTTGCTGAGCCACGGAGCTCGCTGGCACTCCTTGAGAATGGAAGATTGTGGTCGAAAGCAAGATTGATAGTCACAGTGTGACACGGCCCGGGAAGTCACACTCCGAAGGTACACGTGATGATGACTCATTACCGGCACGATCCTGGATCCACAAGGACCAACCGAGCCACCGAATTTATATATCGAGTTGTCTTTGGCCGACTCGCTTGATAAATCATAAGTAAATGCAATAAAAATATGTAGAACAGAGACGACACTCCATTCTTGGATTAAACGATCGAGAGAGTCTGGCATCGATGATCGAGACATGTCGGATGTGGAATCGAACTCACGACCTCGTCTTCCTACCCTAAGCATTCTCAGATGTTACGGCGTGATGGACCCACTGAGCTATATTAATTATAAGGTGTAACTCGAGTATATAGCGTCTTTTGTGGCTGTTCACGCTCTTCTGTACTTGAATTTCAGCTTGGTTGGCCCTCCATACGACCCTTTCAAGCCCAGAGTTTGCCCACACTCAGTAACTCCTTCCAGAGAATCTGCATCAATACGTACTTATCGACGCTGAGCGCTGAGATACTGTAAATAAACAGTGAGACTGGTTGAACGGCAGGGAGCTAGTTGGAGCCCACAGGCGTCTAATGAGCCTGACGGTCGGCGGTACATCGTACCCTGTCAGTGTCATAGTTCGATCATCTAGATACGCAAACCAGCTGTCGGTACTTCAGTCATCCTGCCGAGATAAAATTTGGAACAGGGACAAGTCTTCATGGCCGGTTTTGCTGTTGGGTTCGCGGTCGAGGAGAGAGAGAGAGAGAGAGAGAGAGAGATTACCACTCGGATCTCGGACCCGGATCACCGATGATCACATGCACATTCCACCACGATTCTGGATCCATAAGGACCAACCACGCCACCAAATGCATATTCTCGAATTCTCTTTAGCTGGTCAATTTTACACATAACAACCGGTTGGAGATTTGTGAGGTATCCATAATAACATCGAGTCCTCAATCACAAGTAACCGACTCGACCTCCCACTCCGGAACACTGAACCCTTCCAACGTCCTTCCCGGCCAAGCAGTAACGAGCGCCTTGAGCTCGTCGGCGGTTAAGGCACTCGTACCAACTGAGCCCGTGGCAGTGAAGGTGCCGTCTCCGTTGTTGAAGCCGGTGAAACCAGAGCCCTGGGATTCGGGAAGGTTGAATACAACTTGATTGTTTGTTTTTTTTTGGGTTTTTGGATTTGACTCACCCCGATAGTATCGTGACTAGGACTCTCGATGGCGATTGTACGACCGATAGCTATTTGAAGAATGAGCGTGGGTAAGAAGTTCGGGAGGACCGTTAAGAGATCGCACATACCAAAGTTGAACTCGCTGACGAGGTTAACGTCGTTACCAACCGCGGTGGATGGGGTCAAGACGTAAGAGCAGTTGGCTGGCTCCCCAGCGGCCTGGCGGCGTACGTTGGGTGCGGCGAGTGTTACAGCGGCAAAGGCGAGAGTGATGAAAGCTTTGTAGGAGACCATGTTCTCGAACTTAGGGCGGGGATGGTGAGCAGAGTGGTTTTGTACCTCTTTTATACGTTCAGACCAACGGCCATACCTCCCCGTAGATGCAGGAGCAGCGTGTAGTAATAGGACAGAAGAGAA
This sequence comes from Marasmius sp. AFHP31, assembly GCA_024721195.1. Taxonomy (NCBI): domain Eukaryota; kingdom Fungi; phylum Basidiomycota; class Agaricomycetes; order Agaricales; family Marasmiaceae; genus Marasmius; species Marasmius sp. AFHP31. The sequence goes on from JANHQD010002940.1 coordinate 17,181, forward strand.
CTCCCCGCTGTCATGATGATTATCAGTGCGCAGCAGTCCTGGGTATGTTCCTTTGCTGCAGTCTGCAGGTAGCATTCAATCCAAATGCGCGATTGTCACTTCACAACGAATACATTCCCTCACTGATGTGTGTATGATCGTGTCTGGGGTAATCGAGGACATCAGACCTCGAGGCCTCAATTGTGATTCCGCAGCAAACGTCTCACCTGGGAGCCTCGGCGCTCGTATTTGATATTGGTTTCAACACGATGGTGTACCTGAAGCCTGAAGTAAAACGACGCCTGAAACAACACTCACTACGTCCCGCTCTCAACAGCTTTCGTCGGATATGGGCGAACGTAAGGTACATCGTGGACATGCCAACTTTTTTGCTCGGGTGGATTCTGGGAGTGAGCGTGAGCCGTACCGAGGGTTTTGAATAAGGATGAAACCCGACATACCCCCTCCGATGGGTGGTGGTCAAGTTGAAGTCTAGGTCTTGAAGCTCGAAGAAGAGTCATCGTCACGCGTGACGCGTGAACTCGGACCCGGGTCACTTCTGCGGTGCCAAATCACATGCACGATTCTGGATCTACAAGGTCCAACGACGCCACTCAAACCCAAATCGATGTTTTTGACTCGTTCTCTTTTTGGTTCGTCTATTAAAAGGCTCTAAGTCACCAAAAGATTGGAACACAGAAGATCCTTCATTCTTGAACTCCGGGCGTCGGTCACGATCGAAATGAAAATGTCAAAGGAGTCCCACATCCGCTTATCTGTGATATAAGTGAATATGGGATCGAACTCACGACCTCGTCCCCTACCCTAGCATTCTCAGATGTTACGGCGGGATGGACTTACTGAGATATCCTATGATATATTGAGTATGAGGTGTACCTGGGATATGTATGGCCTGTCCTGGTCGGTTCGTATGTAAGCAGCTGCTCCTTTTCCGTTCCCTCTATCTTGAAGGCGGTCGCTCATGGTCTCGTAACTCTTCAGTCTGGTATATCATGACATCGTCCCCGAGGGTGGTTGAAAGTAGCTAGAAACATTACAAAGAATTATTCGTATAGTAACAACTATATCATTTGATGTTTTCTGGAGGTCCTCAGCTTTACACGGTAGGTAAGGATAGAAACTCTCGTCTGTTACGGAGTGAGAGTGACGATCTTGTGGGCTTTTATATATACCTTCAGAAAAACGGCCATACATCCCCGTGAACAATACAGCCCGAGGCGCAACGTACGAGTATGGCAGAGGGAAAAGTCCCGCTGTAATGAAAATAGATCAATGCCCAGTAATCTTCGAGGGTATAGACTCACCTTTCATTTCCCTTGCTGTAGGTAGCCGCGTTTCTTTTTTTATTTTACAACACAAACCACCGGCGGTTACTCTTTTCCGTCAGTACTTCGGTCATCCTGTCGAGATGAAATTTCCAAGTCTTCACGGCTGCAATTCGCTGGGTTCGTGGTCGAGAAAAGAAAAGAGACGCGTCACCGGTCACCGTACACTCGGACCTCGGACCCGGATCACATGCACGTTTATCACGATCCTGGATCCACAAGGACCAACCGAGCCACCGAGTTGTCTTTGGCCGACCCGCTTGGTAACTCATAAGTAAATGCAATACACATATGTAGAGCAGAGAAGACGCTCCATTTTTGGTGTCAACGATCGAGGCATGTCAAGGTCCCCCATTCCACTCAATTTTTAATTCATGCCGCATGCGCGATATGAGTAGATGTGGGATCGAACTTTCTCCTACCGTAAGCATTCTCAGATGTCACGGGCGTGATGGACCCACTGAGCTATGTTGATTATAAGGTGTAGGGTCTTTTGTAGCTGTTCAGGCTCCTCTGTACTTAAACTTGCCAGAGTTTGCCCACATAACCCGTTGAACGTTCCTACGCAAAATGTATATAGGAAGCCCATTCAGCATCTCCCTCCCGTTAGAGAATCCGCATCAAGACGGTGAGATACTGTAATTTGTAAACAGGGAGACTGATTGAACGGCAGGGAGCTAGTTGGAGCCCACAGGCTTCTAATGAGCCTGACGGTCGGCGTCAGTGTCATAGTTCGATTATCTAGGTATGCAAACCAGCTGTCGGTACTTCAGTCATCCTGCCGAGATACAATTTGGAACAGAGACAAGTCTTCATGGCCGGTTTTGCTGTTGGTGTTCGCGGTCGAGGAGAGAGAGAGAGAGAGAGATTACCACTCGGATCTCGGACTCGGATCACCGATGATCACATGCACATTCCACCACGGTCTACGATCCTGGACCCACAAGGACCAACCACGCCACCAAACTACATGTGTCGAATTCTTTTTATTTTACACACACAATGACGACCGGTTCGATCTCTGGTTGACTATTTCTCGAGATTCGTGAGGTATCTCGCAATACCATCGAGTCCTCAATCACAACTAACCGACTCGACCTCCCACTCCGGAACACTGAACCCTTCCAACGTCCTTCCCGGCCAAGCAGTAACGAGCGCTTTGAGCTCGTCAGCGGTTAAGGCACTCGTACCAACTGAGCCGGTGGCGGTGAAGGTGCCGTCTCCGTTGTCGACGCCGGTGAAACCGGAGCCCTGGGAAGAGGATTGTTGTTTTTTTTTTTGGTTTTTGGGTTTTTGGGTTTGACTCACCCCGATAGTATCGTGACTAGGACTCTCGATGGCAATCGTACGACCGATGGCTATATAGTATAAGAACGAGCGTGGGTAAGAAGTTTGGGAGGAGATCGACGTACCAAAGTTGAACTCGCTGACGAGGTTAACGTCGTCACCAACCGCGGTGGATGGAGTCGAGACGTAGGAACAGTTGGCTGGTTCCCCAGCAGCAGCCTGGCGGCGTGCGTTGGGTGCGGCGAGTGCTACAGCGGCAAAGGCGAGAGTGATGAGAGCTTTGTAGGAGACCATGTTTGAGTGGGGATGGTGAGCAGTGTGGTTTTGTACCTCTTTTATACGTTCAGACCAATTGCAACGGCCATACCTCCCCGTAGATGCGTGTAGTAATAGGACAGAAGAGAAGTCCCCGCTGTCATGATTATAATCAGTGCGCAGCAGTCCTGGGTAGTATGTTCCTTTGCTGCAGCCTGCAGGTAGCATTTGTTCAGTCCCATTGCGTGATTGTCACTTCACGACGAATACAACCAAGTGAGTTCCTATGATCGTAATTCGTGTCTGGGGTAATCGAGGACATCAGAACGTTGCGAATGCGAAAAGACCTCGAGGCCTCAATATTCAATTGTAATTCCGCAGCAAGGGCCCCCCCCTCACCTGCTACAACTTGCCTGGAATGTGCGCCGGCACTCGGTTTCAACACGATGTACCTGAAGTTTGAAACGAGGCCTGAAACAACACTCACTACGTCCCCGAACTTACACTGGCAACTTCCCTGTGACCCGCCTCCATGATCCATCAACCGTGAACAATAAGATGGCTAAGGCTAGGTCAACCCCATTCCGGGCCACGAGGAATTTGTTTCCTCAGGAGAATTGGGGGGGAAATGTTAATGAGGTTCGAAACGCATGAGCGTTTGGAACAACAGCCACAGGGCTTCACCTTCATTGAGCATTCAAGTAAACGGGCCACGGCATTCAAGCAGTGTAATTTCCACTGAAGCCTACAACTCTGAATGCCTGGAGTCATCATCGTGAAAACATACTCCTGACTCAGAGAAAAAGAACCGTGATTCACTTCATAATAATCGTTCGAAGTGAACACGTCCTGCTAGTCCGACTCGGTTAACGTTACCGTCCTCAACAGCTTTGGATATGCGAACGTAAGGTACATCGTGGACATGCCACCTTTTTTGCTTGGGTGAATTCTGGGAGTCAACATGAGGGTTTTGGACACGGATGAAACCCGACATACCCCCTCCGATGGGGTGGTGGTCAAGTTGTCACGCGCAACTCCGAGGACCCGGGTGCACACTCCCATTACGATTCTGGATCTACAAGCGCCACCCAAACCCAAATCGATGTTCTCTTCTTGGTTCGTCTAGCAAAAGGTATAGAGTCACGAACCAGAAGATGACACTATGGCGTCGGTAATTGAAGTAAAAAATGTTTAAAGGAAAGGTCCGACAGAGTGGATATGGGATCGAACTCGCGATCTTGTCCTCCATTCTCAGATGTTACGGCGGGATGGACTTAGTGAGCTGTCCTACTTATTATATGTCAAATGTGAGGTTTGCCTGGGATAATGCAGGGTTTATCTTGGTCGGTTCGTATGTACTTTTCCGTCTCTCTTCGTCCCCTTTGTCTTGTTGGGGACAAGAGACAAGGTCGCTCGTGGTCTCGTAACTTTAGTTTGGTATGTCATAACATCGTCCCCCAGGGCGGTTGAAAGTAGCTAGAAACATTACAAAGAATTATCGGTACAGTAACATACAAGTAAAGCTCGAACCCAGTCGAAAAGAAAATACAAGGTCATGATAATTGTATCTCATCATCACTCATTCCTCTTCGTCGTATTCACCTCAACCCTATACACCCCTCCTCTCCCCGTCATCGTCGAAACCACAGAAATCCCCTGAAAACAAACATACGGCCCCAACGTATCCACCCTCCTATACATACGCACATCCGCACCCTCACCCCGTCTCAGCCTCGCCTCACGCGCACTCTGCAACATCTCCAACGCCGCAGGATCAGGGGCTTGCTCAAACTCGGACAACCCAGCTTCACCCAACGGTTTCCGTAGATGTTTATATATCCGATCCAAGATGAACCCCACTGTATACTCAGTTTCGGTCTCGGGGCGAATGACGATAGGATGCCGGACCATCCACCCCCGGAACGTGATCGTCAACTCTCGAATCGACCCACGTGGGAGGTTGAACGCGGGTGCGGTAAAGTCGATGGGGAAGGTGGGGGCGCCTAGGAGGATAGCGGAGATTCGAGGGTTTTGGGATACTTGCCAGTAGATGTTGGGTGTATGCGGAGCGTGGTCGTTGAATTTGAGTACGGGTGTGACTTGGAGTGGTGGTCCTGGCGATAACAACATTAGAGGTGTCGCGGTGGGGGCGGGGGCGGGGGTGGGGGAAACGCGAGGAGGGGAGGACCAGGCTGGTAAGGGTTCCCGAAACGGTTGGGGAGAGAAATGGCTGTGGCAGTGACAACTATGGCAAGTTGCATGGCAGCAGTGTGGCGTCGAGTTCGGGCACGAAAGGAATCCGGGTATGATGATTGGCTTTTGGTCTTCTAGAGCGGGGAGGGGGTGCGGTAGAGGAGTGAGTGGTGTGTGGCGAAATGCGACGGGTGTCAATGTGATTGCAGGGGGAAAGGCGACCGGTGTCGGTGTCAATGTTGGAGGAGGAGGAGGAAGTGGGGTGCAGTGATATCGTCTGGGCGAGGGCGAGAATAGTGGGACTTGGTTCCAGGTAGTATTCCACGGCCAGAATGGTTGTTGTTGAGGATGGCATGGTGCTGATGGCGTGAGTAGGATGTCAAACGTTGGGAGGAGGGAAGCTAAAGAACATGTCAGAAACGATACTAAATCGAGAGTCAAGATTGGAAACGCACCCATGGAGAATGTTGGGAAGACCACACGAGGCTCTCCACTGCGCTTTATAGCTTATCCTCCACACAGCCAACAGCAAAAATTTGTTGTCGTTGAAGGTTTCCATCAGCTGCGATATCCGTAGGAACCGCCCTTGTCCTTGTTTGCTTGTTGTTTTCCCGCATACAATAACAAGGTTCAGTTGTCGCGAAGTTGATCTACACGGGCCATTATTAGCCTGTTGCTGTGCTAAGAGGTTTCATTGTTCTTGGAGATGCTATCATGAGCGTGGATTCACCGAAGGGATGGATGTGTGGGGGGTAAGGTGGTGGGTCAATGAACGAGGTTTCCTTGGTTGGTTGCGAGAAGACAATCACTGGTGGTACCAAAATCGCCTATAATAGTAAGCAAGTAAGTAAAGCGCGTCAGCAAGTGGTTGGAAGTCGAATAGACTGGAAAACAAACCATAGCAACGAGGAGTTGAACATCGACAAATCAAGCTTTGACCATTGATCTCTCTATGCACTCGAGGAAGGAGACTATTACATTCGGTATCATTCAGGGTGGATGGTTATAAAGAAGCTCAAGGTAATGAGGGAGGCAGTGGGAGCATGTCGTGGTTGAGCAGGAAAATCAACCATGGGCGCCTGTGGGCGGTAATATGTACGCTTACGTACGCCAGTGGGGGCTTTGACCTCGAGTCATCACTATTGAGCTTATTCATCATGGTTTGGAGGGTTGATATACGACCTGAACGCAGCTGCATCCAAACGTCGAGGTTGACCCAAGTTTTCCTCCACACGTAACTCTGACTCCGGGTAGGTTGCAGTCGATGCGGATTCACGTAGTAGGGTCTCGCAAGGTTCTGAGGACTGCTATTACTATAGACGGGCTCTACCCGCCGATGGTATGTGTTGTGGAATAAAAATGCCTAATGAAAAGAAACACTACCTAGGCTACAGCGAGGGAAATAAAGGTGAGTCTATACCCAAGAATACTAGGCATTGCCATAATCATTATCATGACGGCGGGACTTCTTCTCTATCATGTTTGTACATTGCACCTCGAGCTGTATACGTACTCTTCACGGGAAGGTATCCGGGCCCCCACCAAGAACGTCACTTCCGCTAATCGTCCTACTCTCTCATTCCAAGCAGTGAGCACGGTCTCCTGTAAAGCTTTCATCACCCTCGTCTTCGTCTTCGTCGCCAGGCTACCGACGTCTTGGCCCCATCCACCAATGATCATGAGGCCCTTATTAATTATTAGCGACATAAGTAAACTACGGTGCGTCGATACATTAACTGCCCTTCTTCCGACCGCAACATCTAACTTTAACTTGTGGCTACGTCCTAGGACTCCCTATAGCCATCGGTCATACGATCTCCCAGCCTCGATACAACCGTGGTGAGTCGGCCGATTCTTGAATTCAATTAGGCGGGTTTATCGTTGAACATCACTATCTAATCAAGTTGCTGCATATAGGGAGAAGGAGAATTCACTCACACATGGTTCTTTCACCGCTACTAGACTAGTTTCAAGTAGCGCTTTGCTTGGCCTGGTCGCTCATTGCAAGGGTTCAGTACTCAGCGTCCGGAAGTGGGAGGTTGACTCGGTCAGTCACTTGCGACTGAGACCCACATGCCAGTGATATAGACGTTTTACGTAGGGACGGGAAGTTGTGTAGGCAAACTCTCTGCTTGGTAGAGTAGGGGTGAGTTTGATCCCACACCCGATCCACTCATATCGCGCACGAATGAAATGGGGACCTTTCCTTTTAGTGCTGGACTTATTGATAGACGAGCCAGCGATACTTGGATTGGGTGCTGTGGTAGCCTGTAGGTCCTTGTAGATCCAGAATCGTGACTCGATCAATTGTGTGTTTCGCCGCGGAGTCCGGAGTTCCTCTTCAAGTTCTTGACAATGACCCGCTAGCTGGCATGGAAGATTTTATCTCGATGACTATGACTACTTTTTGGAGTCTCACTGTAGATCGACTCGATCAGCGCTCAGCGGAGTCAGCACTCGTGATCAAGCTCAAGAGTCAAGTCCTATTTGACGCTGTAAACTTCACCCGGGCCAATTCCTTCCACTTTGAGTTCGAGTTCGAAACTCGCGTTAGGGCTTCCTTGTTCAAATGGTTCGGCACGATGCAACTATGTTGGCAATTATCCAAAGCTGTTAAGGAACAGGAACGGTAATTGACCGCGATTATGCCGGAAGTGAGGGTCGATAGCGTGTGTTCAGTGACTCTTTCGTCCAGAACAACATGAAGCCCAAGTTCTGTGAGAGACGTTCGCAATGTAGCCATATTAATCGCAAAGTCGAAGCCTCGTACTTCAAGTTTGAGCTGAAACTAATTTCTAGTCCGGTCCATCCAACTCTATATATGATCCTTCATGTAATTTTTGATTCGATCGCTACGGATATTGAGGTCTTGCGCACGAAGAGTTCTGATGACCTCGAGCCTAGTCGATTATCCCAGACACGATCAGAAGTAATTTATTCGGTTGTGAAGTGGCAATCACGCAATGGGAATGAAAGCAAGGGTGACCGAAGGAATCATGTTACATGGGAATGGAGTTATATGTGTGTAGTGTGTAAAATCAACCAGCTGATGTATTTTAATGGCGTGTATTGGTCCTTATGGGTCCAGGATCGTGCACGCCCACGGTGATACGGGTCCGAGGTCCGAGTTTTAGTAGGTGACGCGACACTCTCTCCTCGACAAACAGCAAATCACGAATCGCAGCCGTGAATACTTGTCCCTTTCCAAATTTTATCTCGACAGGTGGACGGAAGTACTTATGCCCTCCTTGAATTGACATTGCACCATAACTGTATCTGTATCTGCATCAATTACAACGTTCTAGTGGCCATAAAGTCATGAAGTATCAAGCAGAAACAACCAAAAATAAGTCATTGTCCGAAAAGCCACCGAAACACTCGCGACATGTTCCGCATTTACGCACCCACAACACTCTGCGGATTATGAAAAATATCTCGCGGGTCGATCTGCCTCTTGATCTGCTGCAACCTCGGGTAATTGCTCTTCCAATACCTCGTCTGAGCGTTTTCCATAAATGGGTCGACGTAACCCGCATATGCACCGTAGTAGTTGGCGTTCCCAGTGGCGTTGCTTTCGATGACGCTGTTGATATCGTTCAGCCATCGTCGATTCCGGGAGGTGACTTTGGGAATTCCGATTATGTAGGATTGTAAGAAAAACTTTGGTGCGGAGGTTACTCTATAGTGAGAGAGCTTTAAGCGTCAAACGTACTAAGGTATCCCGATGAGGATAACTGGTAGCATCCAAAGGCACGTCGTTGATGGCTCCTCCTGCGAGGTCGAAGATAGCGAACCATAGCTAATGTATCCGATCCGATTTTTTTGGGCAGGTGAGCGAGCTGCTATGAAGTTTCTCCGGATCCGGGGTGAACATACCTTGGACCCCTTATTGTTAGAATCAAAAAGGTTGAACACTGACTGAATCGTGTCAGGCGACATGAGCGTGTCATTCCGGAAGGCCAGACTTTTGGCGTAGAATGGGACACGCTGGTCATGGTCATGGAATATATTCAGCCGTTAGATGTAAGTTGCATTCCATAGACCTCGCGGAAGACTTACAACCCCTCCGAACAAATTGATAGGTTCTTGCGTAGCCCAATTGGCAACGTTCCCGAGCCAATCGTTCGCTGTGATGGAAACCGAAACCGAAAATGCGTTTGCGTTTGCGTTCCCAGTCACCACCTTCTCGTTAAATCCGAGAGCGTCGAATTCAGAGCGGGGGCCAAAGTAAGTTCCTTGAAGAGCGGGGGAGTCAGGAAACCACGAGCAAATTTTCGGTATGAATTTACCTTGAACGATTAGTCCGAGTTCGTAGACGATGAATTGGGAGGCGAACTTTCGACTCAGATCAGGTTGGGAAATGAACTCCTGCCACCGGGCGAACATCTGAGCTAAGTCCCTGTGTGAAGCACTGAGCCTGTGGACAGGTGAGGAGGAAAGTCAGTGACAATCCGAATTGGATCAGATGCGATACGTACTCGAATTTGTAAGTGTACTGGGTTATCTCCTTCGGTTCCGGATGAGTGATCACCTTGAATTCAGTGACCACACCGAACGATGCTCCAGCGCCCTTGAGAGCCTAACCAAGAATGAGAACGTGAGTCGACAATACACCGAGACTAGCACTTGAAGACTCAACAAAGAAGATTTCCGGGCTGGACCTCTCATTCGTCCTGACTACCGTCCCATTCGCCAGTACGACTTCCGCTTTGATGACATGGTCCAACGACATTCCCCACATTCGAGAGGGAGGTCCGATTCCGCCGATCGTGGCATGCCCACCTATTCCGACCTGGGGGTGAGGGGGCGGGGGGACATGAGCCCAACGTCTGCCTTACGAGCCGCGACACGACACGAGCCATACCTGGGGACAGAGTCCATGAGCCATCGCTCGCCCTCCTACATCGTGCAGCCGTTTGGTGACATCTTTGAGGAGCGTCCCGCCACCGATGGTAGCGTAACCGGTGGATTGATCATACGAGAACTGGCAATAAATGATAGTTTTGGTGAGTAGAAAATCCTCTCAGACTCGCCGCCGCCAACAGAAGCCTCTACGAACCTGTTGGAAATTGACCAAATCGACGACCAAGGAGCCACTCTGTCCTCCTATTGAGTAATCCCCGTAGCTGTGCCCACCGCTCCTGGCTTTTCAATGAAAAGAGAAACTCAGACTCGGGAGAACAGCCTAAGAACGACAAAGACGGAAAGCTTTACCCTGGACTTTCACATCGTAGTCCGATGCACATTTCACGGCCTTGGACACCTGGTCAGTCGTCCTGGGGCGAATCACCGCCGCCGGGGTAATATCGTACGCCAAGTTGTAAGGCCTCACAACCAATGGGTACGACAGGCCACCCGGGAGTGAGACGGCTCCTGTAGGCAAGGCAGAGTTGAAGCAGCTTACAAAGCCTGCAGGGGCGGCGTGAGCTGAGGGGAAGTTGCCCATTGTGGGGGTGGGGTGGATTATAATGTGGGAGAACGCATCCGCCCTTTTAACTTCCTGAGTTGGGCAAAGCTGACGGCGGAAGATGCTCCGTTCAGGCATTAGACCACAGTATAACAGCGACCCGAGCTTGAGCATGTTGCATTTGACGTCTGGCACATACGCTAAGAATGGCTGTTGAATGAGATGTATTGAGATGTCGATGTAGTCCAAGAAGCAACGCCAGCGCTGTACCGCAAAGCACCATTCCAGAAACAGGTAGGTTCGAGCTACTGGTGTTACCTCCGTCCAAGTCCTCGCCGCTTGTCTCGTACCTTTGGAAAGAAGAATGTTGGTACTCCAATTCCGTATACGGGAGGTTGTGTTTCTGGGAAGCGATTGGGTCCGCGATAATGAGGCTAACGAACGAGGAGAAGGACAAAAACATCATTTTTAGTTTCAATTCATTATATGGAAGTTGTGCCCACCTGAGCTTTTGTATGGCAAAGGCCGTGTTCTACTGAACTAGCCGCACGGTATACATGGCGGTTCGCGAATAAGCCAGCATTCTTTTGGATCTACATCGAGTGTTCGATGATCATCTGTTATGCATTTATGGATTATGACCAATCGACACTAACCTGACAGAAACGCCTGATTGCACCTACCCACCCATCTCCGCCGGCGTTGAGTTCTAGTATAGAAGTGAAGTTGAACGTTGGACGATGCGAACGAGGGCTCACGTCTATCATGTAGCTGCTTGTCTGTCGCATTGAGTGTCACTTGACCAGGTTTAACTTGATTACAGGGAATAAGAAGGTTGATAGTTTGTAGGAGAATGGCGAGGGAGGAGAAAGGCGAGTTAGCCCGGTCATACTCATCAACTCAGGAAAGTGGCAATGTGATTTGTTAGACTTTTGTAAGTTATACCACCGGGACCAGTGAACTACTGGCTGATGGGCTACGGTGGTCTGGGTGTAAAGAGGTGTGAAAAGTTGGATATATATTGACGCCTATTGAAGCCCAATATACAACGCAAGTGTCGACATGAGAAGTGCTATGCCCGAGCTGTGGAGATACTGCGCCCCGTTCCCATTGCTGCCGGGTGAGTTCCCTACCGTTGACCCTGACTCGTCGTCAGCGGTGTAACTAGTAAGTACGATGGTCAACACGCCTCTTCTAATCGAGTATTGAATTTAAGTACTCACGTATAATTGATCAACGAGAACGGTCCAACTCTAACCTCCCTCTCATTGGTAGCATTCCTGTTCGGCGAGGCCCCTTTGACCGCCAAATTGACGACGTTAGGATCCGACCCGTCAATCGTAAACAGAGTGTGGCAGGTAAACGCGATAGAATCCTTCCCAATTCGAGCGCCTCAGTGACCTTGCCGTCAATTTCAACGTTGAACACGGGGGAAATGCTACCAAGCAGCGACGTGATACGTAGAGCCGAACCTAGTATCCATACATAGGAAGAACATATGAGCTATAGCCGTCGTATTCAGGATGGCTGGCGCACCTTTGAGCTTCCAAGAGGCGAACGACGTGTTTTGTTGAGTTATTGCTGCAGATTCGGTACATGGTGGTTGAGATTGGATGAGGTAGCAGCCTGTGAAGGACTATTCTCCTTAGAATCCTTTCAAACTCGGTTTTGAAGCATAGATCAAGCACGAGCCCGGTTGTCCGCCTAATACCGAACCATTTTCGTCGAATTTGCAGAGATTACCGTCCGGGTCAGCTCCTGTTAGGTGTCGAAGAAATGGTAAGTCGAATGTTGAGATGCGATGTGGATACTGCGACTCACCACCTCCATATGTAACCTGACTTGTGTCCGTCTCGTTGACTGTAATTTCGCGAGTTTGTCCTGATACATGAATTTGAACGAGCGACCAGAGAGAAAGGAGGGTTCGGAGTCGGAATTTCATGGTGGGCCCCGAAAAAGTCAGAGAAAAAGAATGAATTTCTGAGAATCGTGAGTATCTGAATTTATATCGAAGCGACCCGTCCTTGAGTACGTATGGCGCATTGCTGGTGATGGTGATGGTGGACAGAGTCAATCAACAGTGCGGGTTCCTGGAACAAGTTACAACCAATTCATGATGGGCGCTTAGCGCTTAGGTACTCATCGTGCCGGCCAAGTTGTAACCGGAATCTCCGAGTAGGTATGTAAGTACGGTCAAAGTCGACGTCCATTCCTTTGATTCGTAACATTTCTGATTCCTTGTAGAATACTAATGTAACCAGGACGCATTTATACAGCTTGTCCCTAGTCCTCGATTTCTGCAATTAACGCCCTCGCTTTTTCCGATCGAGGACGCACATGGAAGTTGAATGGCGCAACAGCACTAGGCAGGAAAGGAATCGTAATCAGACCCCAGCTATACCGTGACTTAGCAACCAGCAAGCATACCTAGTCAAACCCTCCGTAACAACCAACTCCGGCATTACAATGTTTCCTCTCTCATCCTTCGGAGGTAGAATCTCCAATGTCGCGAGGGTGCACGCCGCGACGTTCCAAATAGCTAATTCGGCAAAATGACGGCCTGGACAAATTCTGCCAGTGCGGACATTGAGAGTAAGCATATTAATACAGAAGTTCAAAGGTAGAACTGACCGCCTACCGAATCCCCAAATCGAAGGCAAGAACGGTTCCCCTCGTCCTTCTGGGACTGGGAGGTATCGCGACGGGTTGAAAGCCAATGGATCGGAGTAGACGCTTTCATTTCGTGCCATTGCCCTGCAGACCGATGTCAAGAAGGAACTTGAAGAAAGAAACGCAAGAGTGGATACTTACCGAATATTCGCGATTATAATCGTACCCTCAGGAATGAACATCCCATTGTATACATCGTCTTGCAATAAACGATGAGGTATACCTATCCCCCCCAGTCAATCGGCCAAGTCATACATATCTTTGGAGAGAGGGTACGCACCTAGTGGAGCCACACTGTGCCACCTTTGGTTGAATGGTCAGTCCGGGTTCAACTTCCATATACACAGCACAGACAACGGACCTGAGGACCTCCTGCAGGACACACTCTAGGTATCCCAAGCTGTCCCTATCAGCTGTAATATCCGGTAGTCTATCCTCTCCCACCACCGAGATGATCTCCTCGTGCGCCCGCCTCTGGATATCAGGGTTCTGGATCATAGCCAGGAAGAAAGTGGAGAGAGTTATGTATGTCTGCAAAAGATCCATGAGCCCAAGAAATACACTGCGTTTCAAAGCTCACCGTATCCTCCCCAGCGGCAAATATCGTGGCCGAAGTACTCTTGATGTCTTCGAGTTCTTCTTCCCAATTGCTTCCGGAAGTCGTGTCTCGCTCCCCGAGCTTTTCGAGATTATCGGACATGAAGCATTTCTGAATTGTTTTTGATTTCTGTGCTCACAGACAATAAATCAAGGATCGGTCATTTCCAGGACGTCAAACTCGCACCGCACATACCATGCCATCCCTAACGAAATTAACTGGGAAGTCGTGTAGCTCTCGGACATCCCTATACCATTTCTCCCGGGCAAGGTTGATGTAGTGACTTCCGGGGAACGGGATCCAGGAAGGGAGGTGTTGAACTACATGGTGATGAATTGGCAATACCGATGAGTATCACCTAACCAAAGAGGAACAACAAACGCACGCGAAGGAAACAAATCGACTGGGGTATTCCCTGGTGGCCCACAGTTACTCATCAAGTGCAATACGCGTTCTCCCATGCCCATGAAAACATCGTCTTTCGATTTGACTTGATGTCCGTAAGCGGCTCGCATGATATTAGAAACAGTGAGTCTGGTAAAGGGCGGCCCATCAGCATCGCGGTCTCGATGGCGATACCAGTACGGGAGCTTACCGATGAACATAGTGCAATCCGTCTATACCTCGATCTCCTCCTTCCCGGATAGATTTGTGATAGAGATTTTTGACGAGAAGTCTGGCCTCTTCATTGAGGAACGGGTTCAAGGACTCCATACTCTCTTTCTTTCCAAAATAGGTAGAGAGCATCTTCCTGTGCTTAGCGAAACGTTTTGACCTGTAGGGCTGGAATGCGAGTGATGGGTCCCACCCCATCCTATTATGGAGCGTAAGTTCGAGTCACGAAGTAGCCTGGAAGACGGGGAAGAGGAGCCTAGACGAACAGGTCATTGAGAAGGGTCAATTTAGGGCGACAGCTATAGATCGCTCCCCTGTCGTCCAACAACTCTTGAGCGGCCTTGACGCTTCCTATAACCACGATCTTGCGGTGAAAAATTGGAATCGACAAGTAGATTATGTCTCCTATACATCCGTGAACTCGGTGTTCATAGCAACTGGCAGGGCTCATCGATTATCGAACGCACCGTAGACCTTTGACCATTCACGAAATACGTCTGCTTGGTTCTCGCTGGGCATGATGCGAAGGTGTCCGATTATTGGGTCGCTGGGTGGTCCAGGTGGGAGGTTCGCTGGGGTTTTTTGTCTCTGGGAGACCCATGCCAGACACAAAGAAATGCCGGTGATTAGTAGGAGAGTCGAGAAGTTGATGCCCATGGACGCTGTGGAGCGTAGTAGGAGAGAAAGGAGGCGATTGACCGACTAGGTCAGAGGCCTCTTATATAGCTGGGAAGGCAGATACCAAGGCCGGTCAAATTAATGTCCTTAGCTTGAAGTTGTCGTGTAACATCTGCCCCATGACCCATTCATTCCTGGACTAATCGGAGCTGACAGCCGCCCATCGCAAAACGAGCCTAGCGGGATTGAAGCTTATTAGAATCGTGCTGGGTAGAAGAGCCCCACAAGTGAAATTCGGTGGCTTCCGGACCCCCTCATTACGTGTGGTACTTGGATCGTACCTCAGCTATCCACTAAGTCAGATGTTGGGATCTTGATATACGACATGGATATCGCGACTCACTACCTCTACAGATAATCTGATTCCTGTCGGGCTTTTTGACCGTCACTCTACGAGTCTGTCCCGATACATAGACGTGTACGAGCGACCAGAGAGATGAGAGTGAGGAGTCGGAGGAATCAATGCATGGTGGGCTTTGAGGATGTGAGACAAAAAGAATAAGTTCATTGAGCTGAAATGCGAGTTCTCGAATCTATATTGAAGTGGTCCTGCGTAGGAAATGAATTGTTCGTCGCTGGTGGTACTAGATGATGGCAGTACGACTCAATCCGCGGTGCGGGTCCCTACAAGAACCAAGATGACGAGCGCTTAGGAGAGCGCTCGTCCGTGCCCGCGGGCCGTGGGCCGAGGCATACTGGCCTCAAACCATCACCATGCAATCACTAACGAGTTGACATCCATTCTCTTAATTTGTAGCATTTCTTTGTCCTTGTATAGTGTACCTAATACACGCCATGCAGTGTGCACATATTGATTTACGGGCCAGCAAGATTCAATGCCCCAGGCTGGTCCTCGATCTTCGCAATCAACGCCCTCGCTTTTTCCGACCGAGGACGCACATGGAAGTTGAATGGCACAGCGGCACTAGGCAGGAAAAGGATCGCAATCAGACGCTGGCTGTACCGTAACTTCAGAACCAGCAAACATACCTGGTCAAACCCTTCGTAACAACCAACTCCGGCATCGCAATGTTTCTTCTCTCATCTTTCGGAGGTAGAATTTCCAGTGCAGCGAGGGTGCATGCGGCGACGTTCCAAATAGCTGATTCGGCAAAATGACGGCCTGGACAGATTCTAGTGCGAACATCGAAAGTAGTAAGCATTGGACGACATGGGAAACAGGCAAGCATGAAAGAACTGACCGCCTACGAAATCCCCAAATCGAAGGCGAGAATGGTTCCCCTCATCCTGCTGGGACTGGGGGGAACCGCGACAGGTTGAAGAGAGCTGGCACGGAAGATGCGTCAATCTCGCGTCATTGCCCTGCAGACCAAGGTCAGAAACGAACTTGAAGGAGAGAAACGCAGGGACGAAAAATTTACCGAATGTTTGCGATCATGATCGTACCCTTCGGATTGAACATCCCGTTGTACAGGTTGTCTTCCAATGAGCGATGAGGAACGCCTATCTTCCACGAGTAACTAGGTCAAGTCAGCAAAAGCGCCTTTCGCTGCGTATGAAGACTCACTGTATCCTCCCCAGCTGCAAATATTGTAGCAACCGCACTTTTGATATCTTCGAGTTTTTCTTCCAGATCGCTCTCGGCGATAGGGTTTTGCTCCCGGAGCTTTTCGAGATTATCGGACATGTAGGATTTCTGGATCGTTTTCGATTTCTGTGCTCACAGAGAACAAATGGGTCAATGGTTCTTCTTGAAATGTCAGACTCGTGCCGTACATACCATATAACCATCTCCAACGAGATTAACTGGGAAGTCGTGTACCTCTCGGA
Organism: Marasmius sp. AFHP31; assembly: GCA_024721195.1. Lineage (NCBI taxonomy): Eukaryota > Fungi > Basidiomycota > Agaricomycetes > Agaricales > Marasmiaceae > Marasmius > Marasmius sp. AFHP31. The sequence goes on from JANHQD010002940.1 coordinate 34,000, forward strand.
TATCCCTATACCGTCTCCCCCGAGTAAGTTTGATGTAGTGCTGAGGAACGGGAGCTAGGAAGGGAGGTGTCGAACTGTTTGGTGTTGAATCGACGATGAGGACCCCGCACCGACCAAGGGGGGTCGAACAACGAACGCACGCCAAGGCATTAGATCGACCGGGGCGTTTCCTGGTGCCAACCCGCAATTATTCAGGAAGTGCGGCATGTGCTCTAACATGCCCATGTACACGTCGTCTTCTGATTTGACTTGATGTCCGTGGGCGACTCGCATGATATTGAAAACAGTGAGTCTGGTAGAGGGCAGCTAGCCAGCATTGTAATCTCGAGGGCGGTGACGGCACGATTATTCTAGGGCGGGGCGGGGGTTCGAAAGTGGAGTAGGGTGTGGCGAAAGGCGACCGGTGTCGGTGACTCGGTATCAATGTTGTTGGAGGAGAAAGTGGGGTGCAGTGATATCGTCTGGGCGAGAGAATGGGACTTGGTTCCAGGTAGTATTCCACGGCCAGAATGGTTGTTGTTGAGGATGACATGGTGCTGGTGGTGAGAGTAGGATGTCAAACGTTGGGAGGAGGGAAGCTAAAGAAGACCAAAGTCCAAGTCAGAAACGAAAGCGAGAATGAAGACTGGAAACACACCCATGAAGAATGATGTGAAGACCCTCGACTGCGCTTTATAGCTTTTCCTCCACAGCCAACCATGAAGGACGTATTGTAGGTTCCATCATCTGTCCTTATTGTTTTCCCCCCTACAATAATAAGGTTCAGTTGTAGGTAATTTGATCGAAACGAGCCATTATTAGCCTCAAGGGGTTTCATCTCCTTGTGGGTATTGTCATGGGCGTGGATTCGCGAACGGTGATCAGAAAGGATACGTGTGTAGAGGGTAAAGATTGAAAGCGACTCTTCCGCATCCCGCGTCTATAATGGCTTAGGTAAGATCGAAGAAGGGCGCTTGTCCGTCCGTGGTAACGAAATCGCCTAATCCGTATAGTATATATTTCCGCCTCTTGCAGTTCTCTCCGCTCTTTCCTCTCTGCGGTATGCGTCCCAGAACCTTTAATCATGAAAGTGATGACGACCGACCTAGACTGTGGGCTCCTTCCCTGGTTGTCCATCGTAGCTCCAGTGCTGATATTTGTTTTACCTCAACTTCTTAGTGCGAATTCTGTCTCACCTTTAATGTCCCCGGGAATGCAGGCTGCTCGTAGAATGTCATCTAGAGGTTGGGATGCATCTCAACATAGGCAGAAGATCGTTGCAAACTACTACGGTCCCTCTGCGAGGGCTGGTACGTTACCGGTGAGAGTAGTATGCTTCGTCTCGCCCCATTCGAGAAATCTAACAATGGTTCATTCTCAGAGAGCTGTTCCTTACCCTGGACATCCCTATTCGCCTCGTCCTGCTACTGGAGCTCTGCACATTGCAAGAGACGATCAAATGCGTGAACCAGTTCTCGGGCTTGACATCAGTGTCGAGCAGGTCGATAATCAGTTTCGAGAGCTCTACGACATCTCACCCAACCGTCCCGTTGATCTCAATGCTGTTCCCGATCCTCCAGGCCCCCTATTCACCCAGGGTGTTATCATCCAGCTCGCTATCTGGTCCAGTAAGGGTCGAAAGCTCACACAAGCGGAGATATGGCAGCGCATCGAGCGGAGGTTCCCGTCAGTGCGTGATCGCGAGAAGGCTAAGTGGAAGGTGGATGTTCCGCCTTGCGCTTCGAGGATACGAGTCACTCATTTACCCTTTGATTAGAAAAACATGCGCCATCTCCTCTCGCTGAAGAAAGTCTTCGTGAAGTTACCAGAGTTGAGCAACGGCGCACATTACTGGAAGCTCGACTATGGCTATCTCGAGGCCGGAGGGGACAGACGCGTCAGGAAGCGAGGGGCCAAGAAGAACTGCGACGCTTTGGACGCCCGAAGTCAGCACCAGAGTGACGATGAGTATGACACGGAGGAGTTCCAAGGCGACTTATATCTCAACTCCTCGTCCTCTTTGCTGCCTTCATCTGGTACTGGGGGACTTGACCGCTACGAGCAAGTGCCATCTGGATACCCTTTCAACCCTTCACAACACCCGGCGTTCCCTCAGCGGATATCGTCTGGAGGCAGTCAATACAGTCGACCGGCCGAAAAATATCCTCCGGCTTCTCATGCTCCTCACCAACCCTGCCGCAACCGAACATACCTCCCAGTACAATTTCCCGAGCCAGTTTTTGGGCAGAGTAGCTTCACACCCAATCATCGGTCCTCGAATTTCGAGAAATATCAATGAGGGCTCGGCGCTCGAGCGCTCAGGCCAAGACGCTCGTGTCCGCGATGACGACAGGGATCTTCAGGGAGTTCTGCGTGGACTGCTACGAAAAATACGACGAATTCACTGATGCTCAGCCATATTGTTGTTTGTTGAACGAAATACTTATGAACCCACCTTTCTCTTTTATCCTAGCATCCCTTCTGTAGCCACGATCTTCAATATGTTTCCTTATCAATGAACCCTAGATATGTAATACCTTTGAAAGCGCCTCGAGGTTGTTGTAGGTAACTCTGTACGATTATGATATCCTGTTTTGCTTTTTAAGTTGAGTGCAGCGTGCTTTGGTTTAATTGGTGCAGCCGTTCAGCTGTGACTAGAGATCCTGATAGACTGCAGTTGATTGATCTATCCCAGTTTCGCGAGTTGTCAAGAGTTGTCAAGAGAAGATGATTTATCGCTGTCGTCTCAATCATAGTTCCTTCCAGATTATTATGTGCCAATGCTGCCAATACCCAACAAAACTAGATGATCAGTTGGTGGAGGACTTGAGTGAGTACTGCAGGCCAAAGCTGGGTTGCCAGTGCCGAGTGAGACGTGTAGAGAAATTTTCGTGTCAGGCCGGCGAGTGGTTCAAGAAGAAGAGTCATCGTCACGCGTGACCGGGTCACTTCCGCAGCGAATCACATGCACACTCCATCGCGATCCTGAATCTACAAGGATCAATGACGCCACCCAAATCGCCAATTCGTTGGCTCTTCTGTGAAAAGGTTCTATTGGAGCACAGAGTATTCTTCATTCGTGAGTCCAACTTCTTGATACGTTGATGCTTCAGCGGCTCTCTCCGGAAACGGCGCTACTAACTCTCCGCGTCAAAGTTTTTCTTACACATAATCGGAAATCCCAAATTCACCGACCGGAATCGGCGATGGCTTGATTATATTAACAGCATCATCGAAAGGGGCACCCCCAGGTGTGACGCCAACTACGGTGCATATGCGGGTTACGTGAACCCATTCATGGAAAACCGTACTCAGACAAGGTACTGGAAGAGCAATTACCCGAGGCTGAAGCAGATAAAGAGGCAGATCGACCCGCGAGATACTTTTCATACCACAGAGTTTCATGGGTGCGTAAATGCAGAGCGACACGGCCGGTGCAGTGTCGCGAACTTTCGGTAGCTTTTCGGACGATGATTTGTTTTGGTTGTTTCCAGAGCTTAATCCTGACCTGATACTACATGAATATGTGGCCATTAGAACGATGTAATCAATGTGGGTACAGTTATGGTGCAATGTTAATTCATGGAGGGCATAGCCAGCTGATAATCCACAATCTCCAGGCCTAGGGCAAGTCTTAAGACATCATCAAAGCTGCGTTCGGGTTGTAAAGCAACTCCATGCTGGGCGCTTAGGTACTCAGCACGCCGGCCTCGGAGTTGCAACCGGAACTTCCAAGTAGGTACACTCAAACCCGATGTCTAATTCTTTGATTCGTAACATTTTTTATCTCTTTTGGATTACTAATGCAACCAGGACCGTGCAGCGTGTCCCTAGTTCTCGATTTCTGCAATCAACGCCCTCGCTTTCTCTGACCGAGGACGCACACGAAAGTTAAATGGCGCAACACCACTAGGCAGGAAAAGAGTCGCAATCAGATGCAGGCTGTACCGTGACTTCAAAACCAGCAAACATACCTGGTCAACCCCTCCGTAACAACCAACTCTGGCATTATAATGTTTCCTCTCTCATCTGTCGGAGGTAGAATTTCCACTGTCGCGAGGGTGCACGCCGCGACGTTCCAAATAGCTAATTCGGCAAAATGACGGCCCGGACAGATTCTGCCAGTGCGGACATTGAGAGTAAGCAAATAAGTAGAGAAATCTAGTGGTAGAGTCTAGACGAACTGACCGCCTACCGAATCCCCAAATCGAAGGCGAGAACGGTTCCCCTCGTCCTTCCGGGACAGGGAAAAATCGCGACGGGTTGAAGGCTAATGGATCGGAGTAGACGCTTTCATCTCGCGCCATTGCCCTGCAGGACGACGTCAACAAGGGACTCGGAGAAAGAAACACAGGGGTGGATACTGACCGAATATTCGCGATTATGATCGTACCCTCAGGAATGAACATCCCATTGTATACATCATCTTGCAGTAAACGATGAGGTATACCTATTCTCCCGAATTAATCGGCCAAGTCATGTACATCTTCGGAGAGAGGGTACACACCCAGTGGAGCTACACTGTGCCACCTTTGGAATGGTCAGTCCGGTTTCAGCTTCCATATACACAACACAGACGACGGACCTGAGGACCTCCTGCAGGACACACTCTAGGTATCCCAAGCTCTCCCTATCAGCTGTAACATCCGGTAGTCTATCCTCTCCCACTACCGAGATGATCTCCTCATGCGCCCGCCTCTGGATATCAGGGTTCTGGATCATAGCCAGGAAGAAAGTAGAGAGAGTTATGTATGTCTGCAAAAGATCCATGAGCCCAAGAAATACACTGCGTTTCAAAGCTCACCGTATCCTCACCAGCGGCAAATATTGTGGCCGAAGTACTCTTGATGTCTTCGAGTTCATCTTCCAAATCGCTTCCGGAAGTCGTGTCTCGCTCCCCGAGCTTTTCGAGATTATCGGACATAAAGCATTTCTGAATTGTTTTTGATTTCTGTGCTCACAGACAATAAATTATTAATCAGGGATCAGTCATTTCCACGACGTCAAACTCGCGCCGCACATACCATACCATCCCTAACGAAATTAACTGGGAAGTCGTGTAGTTCTCGGACATCCCTATACCATTTCTCCCGAGCAAGGTTGATGTAATGACTTCCGGGGAGCGGGAGCCAGGAGGGGAGGTGTTGAACTACGTGGTAATAAATTGGTGATGCCAATGAGCATCACCCAACCAAGGAGGAACACCGAACGCACGCCAAGGAAACAAATCAACCAGGGTATTCCCTGGTGGCCCACAGTTATTCAGCAAGTGCGATACGCGTTCTCCCATACCCATGAACACATCGTCCTCCGATTTGACTTGATGTCCGTAAGCGGCTCGCATGATATTGGAAACAGTGAGTCTGGTAAGGGGCGGCTGATCAGCATTACGGTCTCGATGGCGATACCAGTACAGAAGTTTACCGATGAACATAGTACAATCCGTTTATCCCTCGATCTCCTCCTTCCCGGATAGATTCGCGATGGAGATTTTTGACAAGAAGTCTGGCCTCTTCAGTGAGGAACGGGTTCAAGGACTCCGTACTCTCTTTCTTTCCAAAGTAGGTAGAGAGCATCTTTCTGTGCTTAGCGAAACGTTTCGACCTGTAGGGCTGAAATGTGAGTGATGGGTTCCA
>JANHQD010002941.1:0-26437 GCA_024721195.1 Marasmius sp. AFHP31
AAGAGTTCTACACATTCAGATAAGCATCTATAGGGTGTACAAGAATTTTTTGGAGATGCCGACACATCCTCGATGATGGTTGGAGGCATCGACGGTGGTGTGGAGGTGCAACGGTGCGACGGGCGGGGTCTTGCGATGGACGCAAACACAGTGGTTTGCGTCGTCGAGAGCAAGGAGTAGCATAAGATGATTTATTTATCGTATGAGCATCGTAGGGTATAGTCTCGAAAAGGAGCGACCGGTTTATGCTGGGAGTGGGCATCGACCGCAATGACGATGGTGGTGAGCGGCAACCGAGACGTGACAGCATCACACTGATCGATTGTGCGAAGGGCCTCTTAGGCTAGTTTTACACGTAAGGCAGACGCCATCAGGAACCGGCACCCATGACTAAGCAAAACTGTGACCAACACTCACCTTGGAATCAGACAACGACGAGCACACTTAAGGTCAAACGGCTCTGATGGAGACATCGGGAAGGGTTCTGGGAAGAAGGCTGTCAGACCAGAATGTGGAATGAATTACTCTTTTTGAAGTTATGTCGCAAAAACTGCTCGGCACTTCTCTTATGTCGGAAACATGATTTTAGTGAGATTCAAGCTGTTTTTCAATTTTCGACTACCCGAAAAAGTTCAGATTGGCCTGTGATGTGACCTTTCACGTGACCGTGACATTGCCCTTTATGGTAAGTAACAGGTTCGCTAACGGGTCTGCACAGCTTCGTACACGCGTACTGTCAAGGCCTCACTGGATCCCAAGTGGCATGGGCCAATAGACGGTATTACGGGCATCGTACACTCCCTCCTGACATGCTGGAAAAGGCTCGCAAGCAAGTTTCAATCATTTGTACCTGCTTTAGATACACAACATATACCACTACTGTGGACATATCCCGCCTGCGCCCGCTCAAAATCTCTTTTGGTTTGCCCAGCGACGATTTTGACCTGTGACCGTGACGTGACGTGACGTGACATCACAGCTTAGTCATGGGTGCCGGTTCCTGATGGCGTCTGCCTTACAAGGAACCCCCCCAAGAGGCCCTTGTCACCTGTCACAAGTGGTGCCTAAGGTGTTGTCGAGAGTGCTGGGTCTGAGGTCATAGGAGGCAGAGAAAATACGATTAGATGCAATGCCTACCCCGACGCCAGCAGGCACCGGAAAGACAGCCCGAGCGCCAACCAGAAGAACCGACGTCAGCGATGACAAAAGGAAACCACCCGCCGGATTTAACATTACGTCTAGGCCCCCTTCCAGTTTTTCCTCTCCGCCACGCATATCTGCCGGGAAAGTCCTGACAACACCTATACAAAGGATTTTGGCCTGTTGTACATTCCTTTTCTCTCGGTCACTGCTACTCCGAACGCTACTTCTACCACCACTTGAACTAGAAGTGCCACGAATGTCGTCGTCGAGCTCGGATCGAACACCTTATGATATGAGGAAGGCCTTGGAGAGGAGCCATAAGATTCCCCGTTTTAGCCATTCGACATCGTTGGATCTCAACACTCTCGGTGACTGGTTACTGATGCTGAGGCCTGAACGAGGGCATTCCACTCTATCATCTTTCTACCTCGTCGTCTCCATTGACAATGCTACTATGATCAACCTAGCCAGCGTTCATCCACCCCCGATTCCGTCCGACGTTCCAGACGAAGAAGGGTGCACGAATCTCACGTACTTGCCATTCCTATTGAGAACCGTCAGTATGACGATGATGGAGTGGCCACTTCTACGCTGGTCCTAACACCACCTCTATCTTTTTCTACGGTGAACCAACCCTCACAATCCGCCCTCACGCCAATATCTCTATCACTCTCTCCTTACCTATAAACCTATGCACTCCAGTACCAATATCAGTCAACACACATACGCACCTCCTAACTCAGAGCTTTCTCCCGCCTCGGAAGTCAAAGATCCTGCGGTCTGACACCTCAAGAGATGCTCAGATGTGGAGGGGCCATCGGTGTATCCGACATTGGAGCTATCCGAGACGTAGAGCACGCCAGCCCCGTTCTCGTACCCGGTAGTAGTGTTGCCGTCGTGGATGGCGAAGTGGGTTTGGGACGTTGACGGCCGACCGGAAAAGTTGACTGTCTCGGGAATATAGACGATTTGCGCTTGTAGATTAAGGCATAAATGGAACGAAGTTTTTGAATATGTCCTACTTGTCGGAACGAATCACAAGTCGCAGGTGTCCGAGTAAGGGGTGGTTTGTCGATGTGAAGAACAACTACATCCCGGGTGTCCGTTTGTGTCTACTTCGGGACTCGGACAGACAAAAGCACGGATTGGTTTAGCGCATGCGTCGATGAAATTCAGTGATCATAGTTACGATCGAAACCAAGATTCAGTATATCCAGAACTCATGAAGTCGTAGGTCCTAAAGACATCGCATCGCAGTCCGAATGTTGAATTGTACCGTCCCAACGAATCAAGCATATTCCAAGGGACTTTACCCCGCCGTGAGCCCTGCTAGTGATCGGCTTTTGTAGCCGAGCTCAGCTTTAGCTAAACCTATCCTACGAAGGCAACAAGGGAATACTGACATTCAGCTGACAAGCTAGCTCCTCGTATGAGCTCCGCATCTTCTTCGACGACTGAGAACCGGTTGTCCTGCCCTGAAGGATACATACAAGTGAGAATCAGGCCAGGATGCGCGGACGTATATACCTCACATTTTTGAAGCACGGGATAGCCACGATCTTTCGCATAGGTCTGGGGATCGTGATTCTCTTGGCGAAAGAATTCTTCGACAGCTTCATAGCCCCACGACGGCCAAAAGGTTCCCAGCCATAGCTCGGCTTTCAGCGTTGGAATTTTGTACTCCTCCCAATCCTTTTTCGGAATGTATGTCTTCCCTTCAGGATCCAGAGACCAGTAAAATAGTCGGTGGGGTAAAGGGAGGGCCAGAATTGGAACCCCATTCTTCTGTTTAAGTGTCACGGGAGGAACAAAAAGATATACCGGAGTGGGATATGTTAATGGATTGGATTCGAAGATTCCATACAGGGCAAAGCCTATCTCATCAACAAAGGCTTCAGAAGAGAAGGCAGAAGCACAGGTCAGATTGGACGACGTGCGATAACGAGAGATCCTTACCGAGATCGTCTCGATCCGACTCCTCATCGATGTGTCCACTCAACTGCCCAAGACACGAAAGGCGCGCTGTCTTTGAGTGGGTCAGTTGGCTTGTGAATACCATATGTATCTGAACGGGCTCCGTCTCATCGCTGTACGACAGGTCGACACGGTGACGACCTTGAGCCGGGGGTCTTGTTGAGCTCGTATGACACCTGACTGAGAGTAAACATATTTTACCTGACTCGTAGAACTGATGAGAATCGAGGTTGACATCGTAGTCTGACAGTTCGCACGTCCAGGTCGCCCCGAAATTCACATCTGAAGGTGAAATATGACCTATAATGCCGGGTTTCTTGACATTGATAACAGAGCCCATCACGAGATAAGGATGTAACACGATGAACTCGGGAAGATTCTCGATGTATCTTGTCTCTCCTAGTGAGGAAACTGACATTAGGTAGTCGGGGAGATAATTTTGTAGATGCTGGATGATCAGGTGAGGAACGAGGGGTGGATTCACTCTGGCGTTACTGGAGAGCGCAGTAGGCTCTGAGCAATGTGGAAGGTGGTAACTGTCTACGAAAGATAGGCCTTGGTTGGAGGTCAGATCGAATTGAAAGGTTCCTGTCCGCAGATTGAACAGCCAATCCCTCCGAGAAGTTGAGAGCTGTGCGTATGAATTAGATTGACGTCGAAGCTCGAAAGAGACCATCCCTATGCTCACCCGCGCTGAGATCTTTACCAGGAAACATTTGTCGAAACCGTGAAATGTGACGGTCTGGTGTAAAACCTGAAGTAAGCCAAACGTAGAGCTCAGGAACCCCATGCTTAAATGTGCCTACATGAAGATAATCGAGGTATGTACTGACAACGGGCGATTGTGTGTGTTCTTCCATGATGTCAAACGCAGAAACGAGCTCTGGAGCCCTCTCGTGAGCAGCGAGCATACGGAGAAGACTGTGAGGCTACGGACCATCGTGATAAATCAACGTGGGTATTTCCGAGGACCCAGCAGCAAAAAGTTGAGGAAACTGTACCGTTCTGTAGCGAAGACCGTTTGCCTTCATGTCAAGTAGCAAACTTCTTGACTTGCCTCCTCGACGAAGAGATTTCGAAGACATGTCTCTGTATCTTATGGCACGCAGCAAAACTATATCATCGTTCATAATGCAAATAATTCAAGATAATATACGCACCGCCAGCACCAGCTGCTCTCTATCTCTCGAATCTTCAGCTTCGAATTGAACGACCGTGAACAGCCTGTCCCCGAACTGCAATATCTCGGCGACATTGACGGTCCTTCGAACCTTTGTGAATCTTGCTTGGCGTTGGCGGATGACACGGGCTCGGAACGGATTTGTGAGCTTCAACGCCCGGCCCTTTTCATTGGGCTTCGTCATGACGTCTATCACCCTTGAAGATACCTCTCTCCTCAGAATGATATCCCCTACATCAATGGTCCTGAATCGCTGATTCGTGAGGTTTTGAGTCACTTTCAATCGAGAAACAGAAACGAGCTTCGTACTGGGCCGTTGTGTCCGCTGGGTCTCTCGTATAGCAATCTAGATTGACTCTGAGGGCTATTAGATCTCTCGGAATAAGTATTAGTATAGTTGTTATTGATGACATTTGCTGCAACAAAAGACGGATTGAACAATGTCGGTTTCAAGGTCTGGTCGAAAAAGGACATTCTAGACATGGTGGGGAGCGGAAAGGAAGGGATCAGAGTGCCTCGTTGTTTTCGAAATATGCTGTGTAAAGCTTGTGTCAATCTAATCCGATTGGGCATGTTGAGAGCTTCCGTAATGGTCTCTTTCTGAAGCTGACCGATCCTAGTCGTGCGAAAATGAATAAATAACGAGAACCCAAATTAGGCCGGCGGGCGCTTGTCCGAATGACCTCGATTTTTTTGCACCTTCATCGCTGTGACTGTCTCTCGGCCTGAGAAACTCCCTGTTTTCCCTTCCGGCATGTTCATCTTTTCGAATGTGGCATTCTCTCCCTTCAAGCTTACCAACTCTCTCTCTTTGTCTCTCTCTAACTAGCTGCCCTTATTCCTTCGAGGCGACAGGATGAAGCGGGAGTGCGCGATCTCATTCATCTCGGCTTAGACATACGATTGTCGACTCTTGAAGCTCGTACCGTTTGGTATCGACCTACTGCCAGTGCGAATCATACGACGTATTACTGGCTGCCTATTGCTCGAGGGATGCATCTCTGGTGGTTTTGAATGCCATCTAACGCTTTCTCTGCTGACTTGAACTATCTAGGCAAAACAGGGCATTATATGGCTCAATCGGAAGAAAGTGTGTGGGTGTTGTGTGGGGACTGTCGGAAGAGGCTTTGATGGGGTCGTGGAGGAGTTGTTGGTTGGAGAGGGAGAGGTTGTCACGCAGGTTGGGGAAGGGTTATGCTCTATAGAAGCCGATGAAGAGTGGTGGGTTGGAGACACGGCTGAATTTAGCGCAAACGCTAGTATCAACGCCGAAAACTTGGCCCAAAAGCCGACTGTCAGATTTGAAGACTGTAATGACTGGAAGAAAAACACCCGCTGAACTCGACGTATACGCCTACGCCTGACACACCTTGCAGTTTACCAATACCACCACGCATACCCGCCGAGAAGTTTTGGCACCAACCTCAGTTCGTCATTTCGCTCAGCCAAAATGGGCCGACCAATCGCTGGGGTGGCCGCGTAGAAAAGGAGGATATAGAGGCCTTCCTCTCCTGTGCTAATTACACGACTTCGAATGCAAATACGAACATAGATGAAGTCCTCTTGGTTGAGCGAACAGGTTACCTGATGTAGAAGGCCTTAGACATTCCCCATTTTGATCTCACCTCCCTCGACTCGTTGCTACCGATTCTGAACAAGAGCTCTCCACGGTCCACCCCGCTATCTCCCTGCCTCCATCACGCTACTATCCCGCCTTGTGTTTGCCTACGTCGATGCTGGTCAACCCAGTTGGTGTTCATCCGCCTCCGACTTTATCCGACGTTTCAAACGAGGGCAGGTACAGAGAACTGGCCTACCTGCCGTTCTCATCCATGAAAGAGTCAGTATGATTGGAGTGGCTTTTGCTAAGCTCATCTATCCCTCCCTCATTCAATTCTTCCACGGCAGACTAACCTTACTATCCGTCTCAACGCCGGTATTTTTCTCTATACCCCGAGCGCTATACACTCTGACTCTTCAACGCGTCAATATGTATAACGTATCCTCCCCCACCTCCTACTCTGAGTTCTCCCCCATCTCGGCAGACCAACACCGAAGTGGTTCTCAACTGTGGAAGGACGACCACTTTATCCAACGGAAGCTTGCTCCCGGGAGTAAACTGACCGTCGTTGCCATTGCACGGCCGAAGTCGGTTTGATATATTCACCACTGGCGAGAGGGGCAGAAGAGACTGAAAGTCGAGATTATCGGAGGGCTGATCACTGTATTGCTGGGGTTGCCGGGTTGGCTGCGTTTGTTGCGACGTGGCGAGGTAATGTTGAGAGGCTGGAGAAGCTGATCGCGTCCGGGGATGTAGATACGCGCTCAGATGTCGTAGAAGAGGGTTTAGACTTGTAGAAAATGATACAAATAGAAGGCATTTATCAATATCCTCTGTCTATCGATTGCGAGTAACAGGGTATCCCGCACGAATCAACGTTGTTCGGGACTGAGTTCTCTCTCTTACCGCCTCGGGCCCTCGATTGTCCATCTACTTTCTCTCTGTCACTCGCTTGGCGATTGTCAACCTATTTCCGCAGGTTCGATTGGCCTTTCCACGATGATTTTCACTTCGGATAGATACTTCGAACCGAGCAAGCACACAGAACTCCTGGCTTTCCCGGGCATCCGGTGGTTTCCAGTCCGACCAATTCAAACTTGATCTGGCTGATGGAAGTTTGGAGACTCGCCGCCTTTTGGTATATTTTGCGTAGATATGAGACCTACAGCTGTTCAATCCTAAAGACAACATCGCGCACGGAGCCCCTGCTACTCCTCCGACTTGCTTCGGGCTCTTACTTGTGACTGTGGACACGTGGAGCCACAATGCCAGGTCGTGTTGACCCCATGTAATTGGGATACATCGTCAAGCGAGCGTTCATCGTTTCTGACGCTATGTGTACCGACGAAGTAGCTGATTACTGAGTACTGTCTATCGATGTACTTGATAAGGATCTGACAGCCAAACCTGGTCTCTGGCATCCGTGGAGAAGAAGCAGAGTACAGGGATAGGAAAGCTGTTGGCGGTTAAGAGGCGAGTTGCGTTAATGCGACGTCTGATTACTCGATACGGACAAGGAATTCTCAGAAGAACCGATCTGACCGACGACGAAGAAGGTTGATGAGCGCAAGCCTTGTTCGGCCCCAAGCAGCCCAAAATGGCCGGCCTAAACGTTTGATTTTTGAAGGTCCCTCGCTACTCATTCTGCTCGCCAGTAAGCGGGCTGTGGCAGGCCTGCCGCCTACGTGGCGAACTCTCAACACAGATAGAAAGAGGTTCGCGAGCTCGATTATCTTATGCCTTATCAGTTCATGCCTAAATCATCCATCGCAACGCTGAACTCTCTTCAATGGCTCGTGATGCATTGATGGGTTCGGGGTCCAGACTCCATGACCCAGCCTCGATATGGGAGAACTCATCAAGTTTCCTCGCAGAGACTTCACCAAGACCCCAGACGGCATGACGGCGGCATGTACAACCCGAGATGATTGAACAGCCAAGCTTCGAGAGGGTTTGACTGCCCAAAATTGGCCATAAGTCTGGTGATTCGACCAGGTTTCTTGCATGCGACTCAGAAGTTCGTCCAAGAAAGACAAATGAAAATAGGGCCTGTGACATGCGTACGACAGGCTCCATTCCATATCAATGGCGCAGTGGATTCAGATGCATTGGAGAATCAATGAATCATCAGTTCTTCTGATCTACAGCAATCGAAATATTCCCAGCAACTTTTGCAGTTTTTCGTGGTCAAAGTCGTGTTTATACGCCAAACACGGTCTAAACAAATTTGGTATAGCCATTCTGCCAGGCTCCGCTCTACGATTGGTGACCGCGGCAGCTTCCAGTTTCTTCAGTCGCAACCACCTCGCTCAAGGATACCAGTGCGCGAAAAGACACAAGAGACTCAACGTGTGTATAGGGTCCGAAGCTTACGCCGCCACATGACATGGCTCACAAAATCCTGGGTGTATCCGTGATCGCGTAGCCCAAGTCATACCAAATTTGGCTAGATCATGTTTGGCATATAAACACGGATTCTGACCACGAAAAAGTGCAAAAATTGCTAGGAATATTTTGATCCGTGGTGTTCGAGTTCTCGTGAGAGGTTGCTCTCACGTACGCCCCAGATTCGTACTAAATCATACTAGAAGTATAACACAAAGATATAAAGGACAGTGCAATTCACTGGTCATCGGACCACTCACTTCCAATGAAGCCATTGCCCCTCGTCGCACTGCTTATTTCATCTCTGCCGCTGGTCTCTCGAGGAGAATTTTCCCCAACCCCACTCTGGGTATCTCATCTCACCAGATTTCTCGAGTCTATGTATTCTGACTGAACTACAGCTGGATTGGAACGTGACTCAGCCGTTGCAGGACCGTTTGAGTACAGCATATTCAGCGTTGGTTCAAGGACCACTCCACGTCACCGACTGTCCGTCGCTATCTCTAAGTCTTACATTCACATCTAACACTAGCATGTTACACAGTGGGTTCTCCGGCTAATCAACATCCGTTGGACTATATCGGCTATCCTCAGTTCTATGCGGCTGCAGCCAATTTCGAGCTCGCAACCCGGGACAACAATACCGAGTTTCGTGAACTTGCGTTGCAGTATTTCCAGAACACGAACAATCGTAACAAGATGGTTGTCATGATCGACATAATGTAAGAAGTCATCTCATTGTCCGCAAGATCATCCGCTCTGGCTTAACATACTGTTTGTGCAGAGAAGATGCCTACGCTGCGATCCGTTTGTACAAGGCCTTCAATGACATGATTTTCCTTTCGATAGCACAGAAACAGTGGGGTTTAGCATATGAGTTCACGGTCTCCCAAAATACCACATTTCCAAATGGAACTATGGCGACAAAGACCTTTCCCGTTTTCTTAGACTGTCGGGACCCCTATGGCAATGGCACAATTGAGGGAGGAACATTCTGGGTAAGGCCTGAGACATCTATCTACCACTCTAAATGACTCTGGTTGACTCTAAATCCTATTCCAATTCACCATAGCTTGCGAATCTTTACGACCAGTCAGTGTGCGCGTATAACAGCGCGTAAGTCAGACGTTCTAACATAGTCTTCACAGCTAATTGTCTTGCACCATAGACTGTACTCATTGTAAGCATGGAGCTTTTTATTTGCTGCCGTCATTGAAACATCTCAAGTCACTGACGTTTCACATCTTCATGAGGTTATCAGCTCGCCTAGCTGAGACAGAACCATCCAACCCCACATATATTCAAGTGGCCATGCTATCATTGGACTTTGCACTCAGAGAAGTTGCCCTTTTCAATTATTCAACCAAAAGCACCTATGGTAGAAGCAGTTTGCTGGGGCCCGAGGGGTGTCAAAACATCAGTATAAACTCTGGGAACCCGGGGGCATCACTCGTTGGTGCCACAATTGAAGCAATGTCCGTTATGTACTCTGTGACTGGCGACACAGATGTGGGTGAAAGGTATGTCCCGCTCCCGTCATGTAGTCCCTCTTGACCTAGAGAGCTGTCTGACCAAGAACTTGTGATGTCTAGACTACAACATACCATTGCTTCAACATTGCACCAATTAGGAGATCCTGAGGGACCGCGGGCTCAGAATTTTGGCTCCAACGGCGTTTTCTTGAATAGGGATTATGCCGACGCCCTAGCAGACCAAAACGACGGCAAGTTCTTGGAGTTGGGTGATATGTATCTCTTGAGAGGCCTTGCAGAGTCATATAGAAGGGGCAGTGGTGCACTTTCAGCTTCGTTGCGGGACGAGATAAAGGTAGTCTTAGGGATTCATGTGCGTAGTCTTGCCTTCCTTCCCTGTAAGCGCATTTCAACCAGCTAAATCCTGTGCTCAAGTATAACGCGATCCGAGATCTAGCGACTGCGGGGGACAATATCTATAGTCGCGATTGGGCAGGTCCTCGGCCTACACAAGTAACGTTTGAATTGTACAATCAAGCAGCAGCAGCCCAGATACTGATTGACGGTATCGACCTCTTCAATGATTCCGACATTGCTCCCTTGACACGCTCTACACCATCCAAACCGTCCACAGCGTTGATTGCTGGAGCGACAATCGGCTCCGTCGCATCTCTATTACTGATGATAATAGCCATCTATTATCTGTTCCGACAGCGCAAGAAACGGTCATCCGGGTCCAACCCGAGTCGAGTTGTAGAGCCATTCGTTGCCACCCCCTATGATGAGGGAAAGACCTTTCCGCGCAAACATCCAGTGCCCGATTCGCAGGCTCGCCTTGAGCCGCTCAGGCAGCCAACCTCTCCACCCTCAGAAGCAACAGGTTCATCTCGCGAGCGTCCTGGTGTTCATGACCCACCTAATATCAGGCCGGATGCCAGTCTCTCTCATACCGAAGGAGGAGAGGTGGAGTTAGCCCCAACATTCCCCGACATGGTTCGTGTAGTATACCAACGCCTTTGGCAACACAATGAGCTAGAGAGCCCGCCTGATTATCACAGTGACTCTGGCGAACCCCCCGAACGCTTCCCGATGCACCGTGGCTCGGCATCCCCTACTTCGGCACGAATCTGACCAGATCCTCTAGGCTTTGGCCTATCTTCTTTCCGACATTTGGGCTCGATATTCTTTCGCATGTACAATCTATGAACTGAAATTTACATGAACACTACTTTTCGTTGATCGACGTGACACCACCCTCAAGTCGGTTGAGCATTTCATCTCCGTTCCCATACCAAACAGCCTTTGAAGGCATTATGATTGGCACGGTAACCTCATTCAGGGTCCTGATTAGTGATATGCAATTGACGCTCGAAGCTATCATGGTCGACGGGGTGATGAGCAAGCATCCGGAGAGGGGCTGGAATAGGCTGCACCAACTGTGATTCACTGTCTTCAATCTGGGCTCTTGCGAGTGTTGACCACAAATCTGAGGGAGTCGTAGATTAATAGAGCGAGGAAGCTCGGACACATCTGAAGGTATACACCACGTCATTATCAAGGTACAATGCTTCACATCACAGAAGGCTAGAGCTTGACCAGTGGAAACTATGTATATGGGAATCTTATAGATACCGTATTTTCATATATATAAAGAACGGCCACCGAGTTTCGAACCTCAAGCCCCGAAGCTGTGATGGAGGTAAGTCCGAATCTGTGGTCAGTTCGAAGCCGACCCCGTGCTTTGTTAGCTAGAAGAAACGCCATTCCTCGTGATATACCATTCAGTCTCTGAGTCGCAAGTGAAGCCAAAAGATAGGTAATAAGTAACTGTCAGGTCAGAAACCTATGGGGTAACTACGAGAGAGTCGGAGGGCTGGGTCGGGGATCTCGAGCCCCGGGCGTCGAGCGAATGAACCACTCTCGACTCAACAGTGAGAACCGACGTACAGTAGTCGAGGGTGGTAACATATACAGTCAGGATAATCGATCGTTGGCGTTTCGGTAGGTAAGTGAATACTAGCTTTACCGGCGACGGGTGCGAGTGACATTGTAGACTCTGATGCGAGGTAAGTTTAGCGGAGCAAGGTGGCTATCGGCCTGAGGCTTCTCATTGCGACCCAGGCCGAGAATCTGGTACTCAATCCGACCTTCTGTATCTGAACAGTTCGTGGGTATGACGAAAATCTGCGATCTGAAGTAGCAATTTCGCACCCTGATTTTCGTATAGAGCGCTGTGAACCCCGAGCAACAACCTGGGCGTGAGCTGTCGAGACTGTCTACAATCGCCATAGCGATAAAACGGTCTACTAGTACGAGCTGAGTGATACGCTCGCACATGAAAATGAGCGGATTTGACGACTGGAAGTTGGATGGACGCACAGATTTACACACTCCAGGGTTGAAAGAGAACGGGTGAGGTCGGTTGGATGCCATGAGAAAGTTCTAAGCCCTTATCCTTCTCCTTGGAAGAGGTCATGATATTGGGTATATCGCGAGGGAGAGAGGGAGTTGTCGATATTGATCTTCATCATGCGTCCATCCACGGGATACGGACCAGTACCTCTCGACCTGGTGAGTTGACGAAGTGAAGGCGTTGCGAGAGATTGATGGGCGTGTCTACGTGGCGATGAGCTGGAGCTTGAGGATGTTTCAGACGTAGGTGGACACAGAGAGGGTTTTTCCTTTAGGACGTCGCTGGCGTTGATCCCTATAGTCAGATTTCGGATTGGGTTTCATATGGTGGGGTTGGGCTGGAGTCGCCTCTAGCCGTGTGTCCTTTTCCTGAGCCTCCAGATACCCCTTGCACACGTCGATGTCCTCCTAACTTTCCCCTCACGATCCTTAACCAACATTTCCTTCACTACTCCATCGAACGGCGGTGTAATCTGTACGCTTGCCCTGTCCAACTAACCTCGCGTTATCCCCTCCCCAATGTGCTATAAAGAGGCGTTGTCGAGTTGTAGGGCCCAAGAAGCGTGAGGTTTGGTGGTTGGGGATTATCGTCCTGAGACAATGGAAGGCGAGAAGGAACACGATGGGACGCGAACAATGAAAATCGATCAGAGCCGAGATCCGGCCGGAGTAGGCCTAAATCCCACGTGCTTCTGTGGGCATTGTTCGAGCCACTCCGCACAGCTGGTCGCGAACATTATTTTTGCACGGAAATATGCGAGCAAAATAGGACCCTTCACGGTTCAATATATTTGGCGTCGAGATACTAACCGGAAAGCAAAAGTTCTGCAATGGCTCTCTTGCTTCGTTCGTCCTATCCCTGAATACAGCTTGCGGTCTAACTCCAAATTTCCACAGGAATGCGAAATTGGCGAGTCAAGCCCGGATCATGATAAACAGGCCGGACAGGAGATCAGTAAGTCTTCACTTTCAAGGCGAGGAGTAATCTTGGGGATGCTGAAAGAGAGAAACAGATATACGTTCATGTATCTGTATGGATGTTCAGTAGTCTGTTGTCTTCGATGACGGGGGTTGCATGGTCCGGTGCTGCTAATTTCTATACCAAACGGAAAATATCCAGGCGAGTCACGTTCAATCGCCGTCAAACGACTCCGTATTCCTCCTCGCATTCGTAGTTTTCCTCTCCGGAATGGCACTTGAAACCATCGAGATGGCTGTACGGCGCTGATCTGTAGACCAAAAGACAATCAATTTGGGAGTCCGGTGAGTCTCCGTAGCTACTAAACTCATATGGGGAGTTGGAGCCCTACTCAGTACCTCAAGCGCAAGGATGTAAGTCGTTTTTAGTGCGTAAACCCTCAAAATCTAACATCTAATACTGTACAATTACATATAGATACTAATTGATCTTACTCGTCTCGCTTTGAAATCTAGTTGCCAACAGGTTTGTATGAAGGTTGAGTCCACGCTGGTAGTATCGATCCTGAGGACGAGTTGGATCCCTAGACTGGGAAATGAGGCTCGGATCCGAGCGACGTCTAGGACGCTAAGCTGCTACCTTGGACATCAGAGTACTCTCGTTCCCACCAGATATGTCGTAAATTGTCCTGAAGCTACTCGTAGGCTCGGGGGTAGGCTTTGCTGAGAGTGTCCCTGTCGGATCCCACATAGATCGTTGAAGATAGATGAGTATGACCAACGAGGTCGGGTATATTCCCTACACGATGTTTGATCCACGCCCGGAGAAGGGGTGAAAGCTCAAATGGACTTACGACAAGCTGGATACTAGCGGCGGTGAAGATTTGCTGTAATACTTTCCCGGCGAAGGACTTGACGGGCGGCAGGAGGATAACAATCAGCTGGAGAATCTAAGGTACATTTTGCCATCGCGAACAACGTCAAAAATGTGTGCCATTTGTAGAATCGATCGAAAGCTTACCCAAAGAAAGGAGTAAACAAACCCGGACTCAAGGAGTAGCACGAGAACTTTCTCGGCCCGTGTACGTTGCCGACATTGATAAAGGTACGTCTTGATGGCTCGGCGGTAAATCCTTATAGTAATGCGAATTAACAGCCACTCCCAATATCCCAGCCATGGAGGAATAAAACGGATGGGGCAGTACACACCAGACTTTGTAACCAATTATCAGTGTGCCCGAAAGATTAGTGGCCATCGATAGACCGTATGCCGATATTTCTAAGTCACTGCAAGTATCAGGACTGTTGATCGGCCACTCATTCCACGCATAGCATCCAAAGAAGCCGACGGACGAGACTGAGAATATCATGTATGAGTCGTGAGGAGACGTCCCAGAGAAGCCGATCATACCCGCTGTTCCGAGGAGTGACAGAATGGGGACGTATGTGAGCCTTTTGTTTTCCGGACATAGCACCCATACTCTCCAGAGAACAATGGCGTCTCCGAGCATAATCTTGAAATATATAACATGAACATAAGTGCGAATGGAAGAACGATCGGAAAGGATTCACTTCAAGAGGGAATGTGACCTGTGCTGCAGAGCCAAATTGAGCATATCCGTCGAAGTATGCCATCTGTTTCTCAGCATAGGACGCCTCGATGTTGTTGATCAGGACGTTCTGGATGCTCCGAAAGCACAGAAGTACTATTCCCCAGAACTCGAATGATGACATTGCGAACATAACCAAAAGGGCGGTCAAGAGGCCCATTCTCGCGTCCCGCTTGCCTTCTCGACGGCTGTGCATCCGGGGATTCCAAAGAGAAGGGATAGTCAGCTACCACTATGCACGATAAGAGCACGGATTGGTGTACCAGAGAATCCCAACGGCGAATGGAAGTAGGACCAGGTACATACCTATGCGGGGCAACTGGTGAATACAGAGGCTCTTTAGTGCAAAGACACGGATGAGACGTACCATAGAATAAAGCACCGGTTAGTACCTTGATCATATTCAGGCTAGTATTTCTGGAGAATATCGAGACAAATGTCGCGTCTGTGGCGATATCAGGGACTTTCGCCATCTGATCTCTGAGGAGGGACCTTGTGAAGGGAGGTAATCTAACGCGACACTAGCCGCAGCGAGAAAGAGAGGATAAAGGGTGGGAAGTTAAGAGAGCAAAATCTCTTCGGATTTAAATCTAGCATCAACCAGCCTACGTTCATTCATGCCTATTGGAGGATCGAGCCATTGAACAAACCAGCTAGGTCATTGAGGGGTTATCTCTACGCTTTACCTCCCTATGCTCACCAGTGTCTTCCAGGGTGACCTGAAGGCTGTACTAGGCATAGCACGTCGATTGAACTCCCATTCAATATGACGGGTGATTGTCCCTGACTTTTGCCCATTTAGGTTGGGATATAGAAAGAACACGGAGACACAGTCCGAATCATGCGGGCTTATAGCGAGTTGACAGCTTGTCTACAGCTTGGCAAGCCACAGGGGTGTTGAGAGGATGGCCATCATCAAGTTCATCGACGCTTTAGCACTGATACCCGGACTCTCCCGTTCCACCCAACAGCACCCTGGTTGTTCTAGTATATATCGTGCCGTACCGACCGAATGATGTTACAAGTTATGCCCAAACTGCAATCTGTGTGCAAAAGCAAAGGTGTCGTTAGTACTCTGCTATGTGTCGTCTTGTTTTCCACCTGATTCTAAGGTCTTGTTATCCTTCTCAATGTGCGGGTAGACCGAAGATCTGTGGTTGATTTCCACGCAACAAATAAAGAGTACTCCGATAGAACGGAAACCGTGAGGTTTTGGTCCCGGAAGTTGAGGTGGATGGTCTTCATATTGGCTCAGTATTTGAGAGACTCCTGGACGATGTACCGATCTTGTAAACTACTCGTGAATCAGCTCCCTCTCGTCTGGTGCTATGGTTGCTGCACTGTGCCAAAGCAATACTTACTTGCAACAAGGATAGCTTAGATACGATGGCGCGGGAAGGGAGATTAGACCCGGGTGTTCGAAAGAGCCCAAGCGCAGGTTGCTGAGTTCGAAGGGAATTCAAACTGCCACCAGGAGGCCATCGATGGAGTGAACGATTGAGCACGGTAGATCAACTGCTAACAAGCGATATCTCACTCCGAAATAATGTGCGTGATAGCCAGTATGTATTGCCAGGGTATCGGACCATCCGCCCTTACCGTGCCCTTTCGGCCACCAGGTACTAGCCAAGTGATCAACTTCAAGGATGGGACGAGAGGTTTAGCTGGATTAGTTGATGCGATACAATCCGATTGATCCCATCTAAGGGCAAAAGCCATTTGACAGAACTGAGAGATTAAGGCACATACATTCAATCGAAGTCATGATTTCATAGGTATCGTGAACCAGAAGTCACTTGCGCGATCGACGGTGTTGAATAAAACCCCGGAAAAGAGAATAAAAGCAAGCACGTACTCACAGCTTGCGCTGCAACTGCCCGGTGTACACTATTATTCCGCCACTCGCAAGGTACACGATTCCAAACTTGCAATCATGACTCTTCCTCCGACGCGTCTTATCCTCACTGTGCTTGTCGCAATCCGGTGGTTCAATTCTTACGACAGGTCGAGATATTAAACCCTTGTCGGTACCATCAATGTTCCTAAACATCTCTTTAGGGCATATGCACACCCAACCCCGGTCGAAGACACAAGTATACCATTATCAAGAACCGAGCTAGCCGTTGGCGAGGCTCTAGTTAGATGTTATGACTGCACTCAAGTCCTTCGTCCCGCTTTATTGCATACATGATCAAAACTGACTTTGGAACTGAACAGTGTCAATGCTAGGAGAGACGACAAGACGGAACGTAGCATTGGAGAGTCCCCGTTGGAAGAGTTAGTGGTATTGAATAGGTACTTTGTGGCAGTCCGGTCGTTTCATTGGCGTTGCCAGAACGTTTCATTGATTTTATCTCTCGTGATCTGCCTCTTCGTGGCTGATGCAGGGCATAATTACAACTGACACTCGGGAAATGTACGCCAAGAATATCGTTCATTGGTTGAATCATAGACGTTTTAGCAGTTCACAGTAAAACGAGCGTCTCCTGTCTTCAATCAACAGAAGATATCGAGAAGGACATTGGTAATACCTGTCCAATGTCTGCGCCTCATATGAAGGCTTGAGACCCAGGAATGTGCGTGGTGCTGTACCGGTCCGCCTGTTTTTGCCATTCGGTCTACAGCCAATTTAAGGTATATCTCGAAGCTCAAGTATGCCAACTACAGGCGGCGAGTGGCCAGGCCATCGACAGCTCCGCAAAATTTGACTGGTATGCGAAGATAGGGAGGTAGAGCCTGGTCTTCCAACATCAAATCCGGCAAGCAGCACTCTTCACGAGTAGACGATTAAAAGAAGAGAATGGCGGCGTGCTCCGTATAGTCATAGCGATGAGAATGACGACGATGCGATAGATTATTGTACAGATTCCCTTGTTCCGGATAAAGTAGAACATTTTCTCTGCGCGGAAGGGATCAAATCACGAGCCAACAGGAATCCAATTCTCGGTCGTTCTATCATGTTAGATAAGTCATGAACGAGGAAGGCATATAGCCGAATCTTTGCCTGGGTAAATACCAAATCAGTATCAAGAACGCAATGATGGCATCTTATGACGATGCTCGTTCAGAATGATTAATCATCAGACCTCTTGTAGGATGGATGTGTCTTAAAACAAGCGGGAGGCAGCAGCTCGTGCCCGTCGATCCCGAGCTTTAACAACTACCGATGCATTGAACTCTTGTTGGCTACCTGGAGAAGCAGTCAAGATGTTGTGGGGTCAAGGAGCAGGTATCAGATTTCTGCGACCTACTAGCTGTTGTTACAATCACAATGATCACTCTAATATAGCCCTCTTTCTCAATAACGTAGGATCCGCTCTACTGGAAATTAAATACTTGTTCTTCTATTATCTCCACATAGATGGAAGATACCGACACCAGGTATCCTTCGGGGTATCATGATAGTGATCCTATCATGTGCATGCGATCTTCTGAATCAGTGGGATATTGATGATCTCTTATGCTCTATCATATCAACATGTGGGCTACAGGGTCCCGAACTAGGTGTTGATGACCATGCACCAATGTCTCTATAAATGGTGAGCAATTCAAAAATCGATGTGTTATCCCCTCACTTTTGTCCTTTTCCTTCTGTCTTCTTTGCTCGCCGATAAGAAACTTGCCCAGCAAGATGCCAGCAACACACATGATGAAGTCCTGGCTTGCTGAGAGATCTGCTCTCTTCATGTTCAGAGTCCTTACCGGTGCTATATTCTATGGTGGGCCCATGCTTCACTTCAGTGCCTGAGATTTGTGCATTGATATTCCTCAGGTTCATACCTGACCCTGCTCCCGGTTGCTATAAGTATCCTTTGGTATATCCTGATCTAACACCTGGCTGCACTGCCTTGTTAACTTTTCTGTTGCCTCCAACCTGCAGCCGTCGGGAAGGCAAAAGAAGAGCCAAGCTGGGCCTGTTGGTAGCCCTGATCATCATGTTCGCGATATCCTCATTTCAATTCTGGGCTGATGTGCACCTTCTATTTCACTGGGTAGTGGGTGTGCTGGTCCAGGACTCCAAAGACTACGAGTTCGTGATTGACTTCGGGCGAGAAGTCAGCCGTTTGATGTCAGCTGAAGGGGTTATGTTGCCACTGGAGGCGAGTCTTCGGGGACCGAAAATCACTCCATGTCAAGTAACTCATATCTATAATTTTCCAGATCTTGGTCGGAGATTCCATTGTCCTGTGGAGGGTTTGGATACTCTGTGAATCAGACAGGAAACCTGTCTACTTCCCCATGTTACTCTTGATTGGTACCATGGGTAGGAAGGTTAATGTCCTCACTCTTGCAACAAGCTCACATTACATTCCAGCTTGTTCTCTGGCTTATGTGGGATGCATTGCGCACAATGACTGGCTTCCGGACAGTGACTGGAATGCCATCACACCCCCTACCTGCAATGCACTCCAAATTTCAGCTTACAGCCTTTCATTTGCCACAAACATCTCTGGCACACTGGCTATTGGTTACATAATTTGGTATGTACTAGCATCATTTATCCGCCTCAACTCAGAAACCTGAGTGTCTTGCTCACTTAGTTTTCAATGCCGGGGCCTCGGATTGCTTCTCAGCCAGTGGCGCCAACATAGGCCCCGGGCAGAAAAAGTGCTTGTTTTGTTGATCGAATCTGGCATTGCCTACTCTGTTCTATGGGTGATGATCCAATTTATTTCGCTCTTAGTGACATTACAAACTGATTGCTCCCCTTCATGCCATGACCCATCGTGGCCAGATCGCACAACTGGTCTTGATTTCACCCATGACTCCCCAAGCCGAGTCCTTGACAGGTATAATATTTGAAAGCATAGTCTCCGCCGCTATTCCTCAACTGATCGTCAGCATGATTTCCTCTATCATAATCAACCCGGTGACTAATGAATGCCTCATGTCTAGGGACTTTACCCAACCTTGCTGGTGGTTCTCGTATATCTCCAATACTCCGTGGTAGACTCGAACGGAACGTTGTCAGTCGGTCCAAGGTCATCTACACCTGACGAGCAACGTACTGCACTTACCACGACGGTGAATGTAGAGTCTAGCGGCGTCGGCGGGGACTCGTACGATTCGAAGATGACCCGATGATGCTCCATCCTCAAGTCTCCAACTCGAGTTCTGGTATTGCTGCGATTCTGAAAGGATAGCAATGTTGTTGGCTAAAAAATCCTGGTCTGAGTTACTATCAGCCAGTAATCGGAAGAAACAAATCATAGACCCGGAAAATTTGTAACTGCAGCGTAATTCACGCCAGGTTCAAGTTGAGTTTGACTGTATTATTGAGGAAGATAGCTCTGGTGGACAGGAGAAAGAGGCAAAGTCGAGGTTCAAGCAGCAGTGAATGTGGCAGAAAAAAACCTACGAGGATGAAAATCGAATAAGCGCCCGTTTTAAGATAATGTCTCAGTTTCGTTACTCGGAACTGGGGGTCTTGTCTACTTTGAACGATAGATGTTTGTGGAAGGGGTAGACGGCTTGACTTCTATCCCCGCACTGTAGATTTATATCCGTCTGTCTTCAGAGCACGCGTGGGAAAGGAGTATATTCAGACCGATAATTGAGAGGTCCTAATGTGCAGAGCGTGCAGATCACAGTACGAGACGCCGGAACATGTAGTCTTTTGGTGTATGGGTGATGTGGAACTGGGCAGAATTCGACTGTCATTGGCAAGAGACATTGCGAAGCAATGGGGCGACTGGAGGATCTACCAAACGGCGCCGCTTGAATTACTAAAGCGGTGCATTTTTGATTGGGAATTTGTGGGTAGATTCGCGACTGCGTTATTCAAAGTTGTTGTGAGATGGAGGGAAAGAGTCAAGACCTCAATAAAGGTATTTGAAGATGATATGACAGATGGCGAGAGTAGTGAGGGGGAGTGGTCAGCAAACAACTCTGATAATTAGCCTGGTCAGCGCTCCATGATTGGGCGCAAAGAGTTTAGTCTACAGGCACGGTTTTCACTTATTCGGGCTTTTCTTTGTTACCTTTTCGTGCGGTACTATCTATCACCTATAATCTTCTGTACAATACTGAAATGCCCGGGTCTGGTCGGGTGGGCAGACTGGTTGACCTCCTCCTTGTTGGGGTTTGCTCAGCTTTCTGTGTATTCCGATTCCTATAAGGGACCATGCTGTGTATCTATCTATCTATCTATCTGTATAGTCTACAACCTCCGGATCCTCTTTGGTCGACACCACCGGCAGCTCAACAATCATCTGTGGCCATTACCATTCCCATCTATTTTTACACAAACACAGCATGGCCAGTACCCTCGGCCACCACACTTATTAAGATAGCCCGATCGGCTCTACTCTCTGGTCAGCAAGTAACACAACCGTCCCCCGCCCCCCTCGGCCCTCCCGATGACAACCGTAACACCCCCATCCATGTATTAAAACGGCATCAGCGCTTGACGGCAGGTGCGTTCGCCTCGCGTATCTCCCCCTCGAAGTATCATACGAGAACGGGTGGCGGAGGGCGCTGCTTAGTGTATCAACCATAATCGACACGGATGAGGCTGGACAGGATAGCAGGTTGCCCTCATTCAGGATGAGGAGCAAACTCTGCAGTGCTCCTTCAACCAACCCAATAAGCCCGCTTTCTTGGCTTATGTCCTATGTCTGTGGAGACGGGGAGTTTTTCAAGTTTTTCAAGTTGAGAAACGAAGGAGGGAAAGGGAGAGGAGAGAGAATTATCTATGCCTCCTATGACCTCAAATACAAGAGATTTTGGCTTGCAGGATGGAGGGTAGTGAGTTATTGAGGGCTTGACGTTATTGATTTCAGTGCCATTTTTGGTATTGCCCGGTTTTCAAGTTGGCCGGAGACCTATGCCAATTCGGGTAAATGCCCCATTTGACATAGGTCTTTGTCCAATGGTTTTCAAGATGACATCAATATTTTTAGTCACCCACCTCTACAGAGCTCCTCAAGAGTACTTCACGACGCAACTTCAGAGATTATAGGGATTTCGGGGGTACTATTCATTAGACTTAATAGTACATTGAAGTAGCATAATATCTTTGAATATTAATAATCTCTCGGCGAGTCTGTTTTCATGCAAGTGCGAGTACAACGCCCACAATTCACTGCACCTTACTCTCTAGGATCCGAGGGTGATTCAAGCTACGGCGTCGTAGCATTGCTACTATCCATCCAATTCCAAACAAGATTGGGCCTCTGGGCACTTGTAGTATGTGCATACTCCACAGTTTTTCCGCCCAAATGATTTCTTCTCAAGGCTCAGAAGCAGAGCAGCGATTGGAATTGAGCACTGTTTTTTCAATGTAGGCTCACCAGACGGCTCTCCTGGTAGAGAGAACAATGATATGGTCTAAACATTGCAGCTTGTACGGACCTCCCGACAAATCTCAACGTCATTTTGTGTGTGTGGTGAGTGGCAGACTACATTGAACTCGGTACGATTATGAGTCGGGTTGATTCCTGCGCTGGAGGAAGACTCGAACTGGGAGCTTGAGCTTAGATCCAGCTGTATACATGTCATGTTAAACAATGTACTCAATCATGCAGCCAATTATCTGGATGGAGGATGTACGTGTACCCTCGAGTACAACGAAGACTTAGCCGTGCCCGGACCTTCACGTGCACATTACCGCTTTCAGTAGTGTCGGGCGGTGCTGTCGGCTGGAATGGGGTTAGGGCATGTCCTATGCCAAATCGGGACATAGGTCTCCACAGACATAAGACATGAACCGCTTTCTTCAACTTTATCAAACAGATCTTCTAGTTCTACCCAACAACACATGCTCCGTGTCCTAAAGTGCTAGACACTAGGACTATAGAAACGGCGGCGGCGGAAGTCGACTAGCAGAGACGACGATAGAGACGACAGAGGTAGCGAGCAGAGGGCGAGAGCAGGTGGATAACTGGTCCCAACGACAAGTCAGATACATTGCAGATAGAGAGAGACAGAAATAACTACTCACCTGGTCCCAACGACAAGAGGTCAAGATGAGGGACCAGGTGTAAACTACCTAGCTTATATACCCAGTCAGAGGTCTGAGATATGAGTCGTGAACGAATAGGAAAGACAATAAGAAAACAATAAGGAAACAATAGTAGTCAAGTATAAGACAATAGCGAGTCCGGAATGAGTAACTAGGAGATGAGAGGAGACAATAAGAACAATAGAATGAATGGGTCATGAAGAAGGTGTAAAAGACAATAATGTGAGAAGGAAATATGTGGGAAGGGGAAACGGGCGTCTGGTAGGCGTCAAAGAAACAAGTAAGCGCTGAAAGGGGAATAGGCGCTGATAAAGGAAAAGATAGGGGGAAAAGCGGCACTTCATGACACTCCGTTTTCGATCAGATCCTCTATATTGATTGAGATCCGGTCAGCAGATGTTCAGATGTGTAGCCGCCTTTTTGTCTCGTTTTGATACTTATCTTGCGGGTAACTTTCAAGTTTTGCTGTTTTCTGAACTGTAGAAGCTCGACCTTGGTCATAAGGCGTCAGGTGGGTGAAGGGTGAAAGGAGAGTATCAGATGGGGTCCTTTCACCGACACCCATGGGTCCAGGGCAGAGGGTTCAGGAGAAGCCGAACACTCATGTGCGGACTGTCAGCCTCTGTTCTTGTACGTTTAGTTTATTTTATATTGTTTTTTTTTGTTTCTCGAACCAGCCACAGCATTTTCAAAAGAATTGGAACCACACTCAGCAGACAGATATTCTCCTGTCACGAAACCATGTTTTGAAAGATGGTAAACATGTCAGGCTTGAGTACGTTGAACGTTTGAACGATTCTCTCCATCGACATCAATCTGGCTCGAGCAACAAGGTTGAATCCTCAGAGCGACTCAATGCCACATTGTTAGAGCATTGAAACCTGCGATGCAGCAATCTGTTTCTATACAACCGTTACTTACGAGCCTGGAGGACGCGATAATGAGTATTTTGGTACATCATATTTCTTTCTCCGATACATCTAGCTTCACAATCATACCTCAATCCCAGTCGTCCCGTGATCATGATTGGTGCTCTTGAAGCTCGATGTACTATTTTCACCCGCCCTGTCGTCTTCAACAGACGTCTATTATTCCATAGCTGGAGCTCTGGTAGAGGCTGGCGCTTGAACCGACCTTTGCAAAGTAATGAGTGCCATAGCTGCCTCGTACTATACAAACTCTAGTGTGACAAGGTTTCTTCAATCTAACGTCCTTAGCTCCTGTTTTTACCAGGTTTATCTTTGCTACATGTGGGTGCGAGTCGGTGCCATTGCAGTCTCCAGCTCCCAACGTATTGAGGATAGCGGGCCCACTCGAATCCACGACGAAACCAGCAATCGCCAGTTGGGTCTTATGTTGATATGCTAGTCCTTGTCGCTATTTTTCTATCAAAGTTGGAATATGTATTACCTCTCTATAGTATTGACCAGTTGTGTTTCATGTATTGTAGCTCAATGGCTTTCACAGCCGTGTTTGTGGTGTCATACTTTCAATACTATCTTATTGCTCCTGAATATCATCAAGTGCGCAGTTAAGAGAGGTCCTTGAACAGTTATGGGCCTGTTCGGGTGAACGGTCTAACTTAGGTCTAGAGGCAGCCTACCTGCCAAATGCATGTAATTAGGGTTTATTAGGGTTAGCTAGATTATGGAACTACACTGTCACACCACCTGTCACTCCTGCCGCGTCGCTCGTTCCCATTTTGTCGTGGCCTCCCTCAGATCTGCTTCTTCCCTCTCTCAACTTTGTTATTTTCTCGTCAATATAATGCCACCAAAGGCTGCAGGAGGGGGCAAGTGGGCTGTATGGAGAGATGAGGATGATAAGATCCTTATCTATGGACTGTCTGCAGCAAAAGAAAAAGGACTGGGGAAGACCGGCGGCTGGCCTCCCAAGGTCTGGACACCTATTCTGAAGGAACTGAATGAAGCAGAAGGAAGAAGGGACATTGCAAAGACTGCCACCAACTCTGATGAGCGCTGGCACCGTGTGAGTGTTATCAATTGTTTCCAGTTTTTCACACATTCATTTCTGACTCAATTACAGTTGAAAAAGAGTCAGAAGTGTTGAACATGTTGGATATCATGTGATACATTGTTGACGTGTTGTGTACGCGTACAACTAACAATAGGACTTGTTCCTAGTTACACTTGCGCTCTCATGCAAATCTCATACTACGTATCTACTTTAATCATGAATGACTCTGTAGATATGTACCTTACTCTCATGCACACGCTTATAGCGAATAGCATTAGTAGAGCCTCCAATATGCGAGGCACAACGGACTGTTATACTTAGCAGACCAGTTATAATCTAGCTAGCATGTATCTGCTTATACGTTGCTCACTCAGCATAGGAACTTATGCCTACTTCTAGTAGTAGTATCAGTAAGCGTATTCACACTTACCTACATCTGTATGACTAGTAGATAGGCAAGGACTTTAGTATAAAAGCTAGGTAGATAGAGGCTTAGAGTCCTCAGTTCAATATACGACTTTACCAGTCTATTGCACTACAACTCAAGCATCTCAAGTCTTCTAACTCAAGTATCACCCATGTGAGGTTCATTTCATCTTACCCACTGTGCATTTAACTATGCTGGATCAACAAGAAGGAAGTAGAATTTCTGCGGAATTGTTCTGGATTTGGTTGGGATAGCGAGATGATGGTTCCAACAGCCACAGATGAGGTATGGGAGGCATTGATGGAGCATACAACAGAGTATGATACCAAGGGAGAGGTGTGTGTCAAATCTTCTCCTTCTAGTGTAGAGCTTAACTCAAATCATTTATACAGCCGAAGAAAAATAGGTATATCCGCTGGTGTGACACTCCCTTCCCCCTCTATGACGAAATTTCTTTCATCGTCACTGGAAAGCGAGCAACTGGTGAACGTCACTTCATTGGTGGTGGTGTCTCCACCAATAATTCTCTATCCACCCCACCTATCAGTCAGGACCATGAGGTCTCTGTACCACTCACTCAATCATGGTCTCCGAGTCCACCACGAGATGTTGCAGGACAGGATGAGGAACATGATGAGTTGGACGATGATAGCAAATCTCAACATATGGTTTGTGCTTTGACTATTCTCCCACACTGTCACTTAGCAATAAATTTGATAGACTATCACGACTGATCCGCTCGGTGACTTGACACCATCATCCCCTGTCCTGGCTACACCAACAAAGCACCCTTGGTCAGAGTCTGTAACACCTGTTCAGTCAAACAAGAAGCGTGGCGGAAAGCACACAGCAGAAGCTACGTCTGAGCTTGCAGAAGCTATGAGAGACATTGCTCGTGCAGTGTCTACTGATAGCCCACAGGCAAAGAGGAAGGCTGTTCAGATGGCTATGGACAATGGGTTTGAAGATGAGGAGCTCCCCTATATTCAGCGTCTGTTGACCCGTGATTCTGATGTAGCACACATTTACTCTACAATGAGTCCAGTTGGTAGTCGCATCAAATGTCCTTGTAACATGGTACTCAACCCATAGTCCATACAATTGAATTATGATTCTGTCTCTACTTCTTCACCTTGTGTGATGGGATATGCAACATAGTCAGCCCACATTGCCTGAGCAATATGATCCCTTCTATCTTCTGACCTGTTACTCTCCTCTCTTGGAATGATATTCCTAGTATGCTGAGATGTGGGAGTGCTGGTTCTTGTAGACCCAGCCCCATCTTCCTCGTTGTCCTCCTCCTCATAGAGAGAAATGAAGTTAAACAGTGCTGCAATGCCAGAAACAAGCAATGCCTGTGTATCGATAGAGTACTCTGGTGCCCTCGAAAAGACAGAAAAGCGTCGCTTGAGAAC
>JANHQD010002942.1:0-18505 GCA_024721195.1 Marasmius sp. AFHP31
CCAGGCGAAAAGAATAGGCACTGCTTTGTTTACGTAAAGCGCTTGATCACCTGCTCACAGAATTCACACGAATTCAATTTTCCATTTCCGTCGATCCGAGAAGCTCCAATCCACGCCTCCACCCTCGTGTTCGACGTCTGCCAGTTCCGAGGTGGAGACCCTCCTCCGAACAACTCCTCTACGTTTGAAAAACCGTTTGTTTTACTTCTTGCTTCAGATCGTTTTTCACGGTTGCACGTTTCATCTTCCCGCATAATGAAACTTATGACGCCATTCCTCGCAGGCCTTGGTAACTTGCGACCGTGCCTCACGAGGTTCTAGACCCTGTCCAGCTTGTCGGTCCGTCAACAAAAAGTCTATCGGCAGACCTCTCTTCCTATTGGTGGCTTTCCTACTTGCCCTCTTCGGCCATTCCAAACATGGGCAACATCATTCCAGCGTCCACGATCCCCACAAGTTCCGGCCTGCGCGTTCTTTGCCTTTTTCCGAGCCCGCGTGTCGATTGAACAGCCTGGATGGGTAGTACGTACCCCACCCGAGGTTCAGAATTCATTCGTTCATTATTCAACTCAAAAACGCTACTCCACACTTCCACACAAAAAAGTACAGCTTTGAACGGATATCCGAGTTCCTGCCTCACTCGGAGTATTCCTGGGTATTCGAACCGATTTCCGAATCATTATCGAGGACACCTTTCCTCTTTCAACCTTCGGGTTCTCACGAGCCACGAGTTCCGAGTTGTTCAACGTCGGGAGCTTTACGTCTTATTACTCCCAACGTCGGGCTCTTTACCTTCTATTCGCTCCACCTTACAAGGCGCCTGCCACTTGGTCTATGATTTCCCCGTGACGTTGAACTGGTGATCTCTGGCCCAACCGGCGGCGTGGTTTCGTTGTTGCACACGACTTGCACGACTTTTGATGACTCTCAACATACTACGCTTCAGTCTCTGTTTTCCCGTTACGTTGGGAAACTCGTATCTCGGACAATCTTTGCTCCATCAATCCGACTCCACTGTACCATTACCGTGGGTGTCGGGCGGTTTATTAGGCTCAGTTCCTTCCATCTAGAACTCGTACCGCTCGGGAACGTCCTATTCCTTTACACGACTAACCCTCTCAATTGAACTTCCCAGACTCTTGGTTCTGGGGCACTCAAGAGGCTTGAAAAACAACTTGGCTCGTGCCTTCTCGTTCTATTCATTGGACCTACAATACCAAACAAGCGAAACATCTTGGCTTACCCTTGAAACTTCGCACACGGGCTCAGTCTTCCGCTCTTGGGTCATGTCTTTGATGTCGTG
The DNA here is from genome assembly GCA_024721195.1 of Marasmius sp. AFHP31. Taxonomy (NCBI): domain Eukaryota; kingdom Fungi; phylum Basidiomycota; class Agaricomycetes; order Agaricales; family Marasmiaceae; genus Marasmius; species Marasmius sp. AFHP31. The sequence continues at coordinate 1,304 of JANHQD010002942.1, forward strand.
CTCTGAGAGGCCGATACCCGATAAACGTTTTACGTTCCTGTTGCTCCTAGTCCCTGTCTTATCTCGTTACCGAAGATACACCTAATCGAAGCGCCGGTGTTCGTTCTTATCGCTTTGACTACGCTCCACCTCCTATCAATCCCTTCTAGAATGGTTTTTTCTCGCTTGCTTGGTGTCGTTGCAGCGCCGTTGGTTGTCAGTATCCTTCTCTTCGGTGAGGGCTCCCGGTATTCAACTTGAATCTAGGGATCCTTCGGATTTAGTCGTCCTTTGGAAGCTCTCTCGATGGTAAGCAGAACCTCGAATACTATCGGTCCGACTTGATTCATCCTCCCACTCCCATTCCTTCCTCGACTATAGCTGAATTCCCTCAGCGTCCCGGAGGTTTGCACGGAAATTCACTCGGGGGTATTTGAACTGATATCCGAATCATCCTCGTTTTTACGTAGTGTTATCATCACCCAACCGGGTTTCGATGTTCATTAATGTCCACTCCTTCCAACGTTTTGTGCGCACGACTTTCACGAGCTGTTTGACGCTCAGTGTTACTACGCTTTGGTCTTGCTCTGTTTTCCCGTTACGTCTAGCTGGTGATCTCTGGCCCACCGTAGCCGCAACTGGCCTGATGGATTGCTACACGCTTGTTGCACTCAGATTCACAGTCTACCGTCACGTTGGAACTCGTAATTTCGGACAATCTGTGGCCCCCCAATTCGAGTGTATCCGATTCCACTGTACTGTTACCGTGGAGGTCGGGCGGTATGAGTCCTGTTGAACACCGTCTGCCGCATCTAGGTTCCTTCTCGAATCCTTTGCTTGCGTTCTCCTCTTTTCGTGGGACTTTCCTTTCACTACTGGGCAACTGGACCCACAACCTCAAACAGGGGCCTATACAAGGACCGTTATAGTCCCGTGTGCGACCGATCGTTCCTGCTGTTTCACCGAGTTCGCTTTCCCTGTCGAGCGGGCTTGAGATGTTCCTCTCCTCCTATGATTTCAACGCACACCTCCGATCTTATATAGCGCTGCGCCGTTTATTATCTTGCTGCCGAAGATACACCTAATCAAAGGAGTGTTGGGTGGATACCGTACTCTTATCGCTTTCGCTATGCCCGGACCCCGACTCCACTCTTGTGTTGGGTCGGACTTGGAGCCTAGGCTTCGCGCACTTGGGGACCGGAGTCCATCAACGTTTAGCTCGTTTCTTAAAAGGGGGCTTCTTGATAATGTTGATAGACGGGGACATACCGAGCCTCTTGTTCTACGAGAGGCTTATTGCTTGCTTGGCGTTTGGTGTCCTCAAAACGACTGGACTAAAGTTCCTTTGCTTGCCAATGTCTTGTTTTTTCTTACGGTCCTGAAGGCTGAGGAATGTTTCGTTCTCGCTGTTGGATGAGAGACTTGGAACCTTGGCTTTTCAGTTGGATATCTCTAGATTCAGAAGCTACCTCCATACATTCTATAGATAATCTGAATCTCTTTGGATGGTCGCAACACACAAGTACTGGCTTCTCGGTCCGACTTGAAAATAGTATCAACATACTTCCATTCTCACCCCTTCCCGACCACTATAGCTTATTCTATTTAGCGTTCCGGTCGTCCGAGTCCTCAATTGAACGTCCTGTTGTTCATCTGTCAGCTGACTCTTCCATTTTGGTGTCCTAGTATTTTAAGTGAAGTGTTTGATCTTCTTGAGCTGTCTATCGTTTGGCCCTCGGAATCAGTAGTCGAGAAGTCTATCACGGCGAAGTCCGATCCCCAATATTCTGATACCCACCCACACTCCTCAACGTTCAGCTTTCAAGCAACTAGCTGTGTTCTCTACTTCCCATTTAAAGAGAGCTCGAATGAGGCCTACCGGATAACGTGGCACGAACTACTCTCAGGGCCAAAGTTGGCACGGAGAGCTTGGATATCATAGTAGTCATAGCGAGATGAATTGAACATACGTAGAAGAAAACAGTTCGGGTGGAATTCGCAACGAACCCGGAAGATAAGAGGTATATTCGATAGTATTAAGTGTACCTTTACCACAGAAAGAGTGACTTTATTTTCAGCGATTTGCGCTTGGTGCTGAGTCACGGATCTATCCGCTAGAGCTGAAAGCATAGCCCGAAGTCCGGCGCGCGTTCGGGGATAATGGACAAAGCTGTCCAAGCGAAATTGTCACACGGCTTTTTGTTCTTATCCTCCAACACGATAGGGCGCTCAATTCCTCCGCGCATCCCAGCTCGTCCTCACAGTTCTCGCGTTTTCGGCGCGCATGATCTAAAGACAATGCCACTACGTAACTTCCTCGTTTTCGTCTACTAGCTACTAGACATTCTCTTTGAATTCGCCAATTCCCGCCGAACAATCAGGAACTTTCGAAGCAAAGGCACTTTAACGTTGACATTGAACCCGCAGTTGTACTGGATTTTGTTATACTATGAGAGTTACTGGTAGCCTGGTGCAAGTACAATCATCAATCAATCGAAGACCACGGTGCCGTCCGACGTAGAGCGTCCTACATCAGGCTCTGGGATCCTCTATAGGCTCTATCTCCCTGGGCCTCCCTTCGGCATTCAACCTGAGCTATGCTTGCGACCTCGCCTTCATCGGTTCTTATAGTCTTCTCTTCCGCGTTGCCTTTGAATTTCACCACTCAGACCCAGGGAGTATCAGCGCCTGTATGCAATAACACCGGATTGGAGTACTACATCGGGCCGGCGAGACACCATCGTAGTTTTAGTCTACACAGACCGAACTCATTCGTGGTCACCGTGGGGTAGGTCCGTAACCGACCCCTCACAAGATGCTTGCTCATTGATGGGCATGTCACAGGTCCAACCGTGGGGGGGGGGTGAGAGCCCTGTGAAGGTAGTGAACAAATCGTGCGTGCCTGAGCGAAAACACGTACCTTTCTCATCTTCTTACCCCCGTGTTATCCAAAATCCAACAAGACGAAACAGTTCTCTCAAGCTTTCAGCACATAGAACCTGATTGGAATGTTACTTCTCTTGTTCTCGTCCACTCGCTGTTAGACATCCTCTCTGAATTCGCCAATTCCCGCCTAGCGATCAAGAACTTTCGAAGCAGTGGCAGTTACACCCAAAATTGTACCGCTTTGTCCTGGTTGATCGAGTGGACTTCGGCCTGTGCTACAGCACTGATGTGAACTTGAGCGACCGGGTGCTATACCGTGTTGCTGGTACGTGAAGGTTGTCGGGGTCGGGCAACATCCGTGGTGGAATCAGAATTGCGATTCTCTTGTCATAAGCGATAGTCGATGGCATCGCTTGATGAAGTAGAAGTGATGATCGTTTCGCAGGCGCATATGCGCTGCCTCCTGTAAACTCCTTCTACCTGTGAGCTCCCTCATACATTGGGCTCGTACGTTGTCCTCTCTCCCTTTGAAATCTAAGTAAGCACTCGCAGTATTTTCTAACATGACTTTCACGTACTTGCCCTGGTAAACTCGACACAACGGTAGCTTGTGCCTGGACTATCACACGCATATCAAATCTAAAACTCCGACGTTCGTCGTGTCTTATTCCTTTTCCCTTTTGACCTAGGGACCAGCGACAGTAGCTTCAGGCCCTGGGATTCTCTCATTTGCTAGCGAATACTCCCCGATGCATGGAACTGACGGGAAAACCTCGATTCGACAAAAGTCTCGTCTCGCCCCATCGCACCTTGGGTCTCAGGATGGTATAAATATCAACGCGAACGCAAGGACGACCATCGATCAATCAAAGACCACAGCATCGTTGTTGCAGAGCCTTTTAATCGACCTCCACAGTCATACATCTCTCTGTTTCCTTCGTCGTCCAGTCCTAGCTATGCTTGCGACCTCGCCATTATTGGTTCTTATACTTTTCATTTCCGCGCTGCTTCTAGATTCGACCGCTCAGGCTCAGGGAGTAGCAACATCTACATGTAATGACACTGGATTGGATTACTACGTCGCAGCTGTTGGGGAGACGCCATGTTCGTCTCAATTCAAACAAGTTATGCGTTTATCAGCCCTAATATTCCACCTCCAGGTAGAACCTATGAGCGCCTCCGACAAATTTGTGACAGTAATTGTGCGTTCCTTGCCTTTCCTTCCTTTGGTCGCTCTTTTGGAACTCATATTACCGCTACTGCTCTCCACCTCACTCTCCGTTAGACCTAGTCGGGCAGATGGTCTTAGATAAGACCCCTCACGATACCTGCGATGGAAAGAATGGTGCGTGGGATTCGCCTTTGATGGGTCTATAGTATAAACTGACTCTTGAAAAAAAACAGGCGATTGTTGTTGCAACAGCATTGCCTTCGCGCTGAGTATGCTTTGCAAAACGTGAGGCTGCGATTCATACATTGTCAAAACCAAACCAATAGTTGGAAACTGCGCGCATTCTAGATGTCAATTTGGAATGGGAAAAACCGGGAACGGATGTGATGCTGGTAAGAATCTCCATGCCTTTCATACCTCTTTTCCAAGCTACAAAACTCAATTTCACCGTACAACCAGCGAATGGCACCTACGAGGCCTATTTGACCGCTGGTCGCCTAGACAAAACATCCTGTAGCCCTGCATTGTACAAAACGTGAGTTGGGTCGATATTTTTATCACTTGGATCAATGCTCCCTGTTTGACTGTGTATCTTTGCTATCAGAGTACCGCTCAAGACTCAAACCGCCATATGCAATGAAGACATCAAGATTTATAACTACATCTACGCCGCAGGCTGGCCGTCTGGATCGTGGTGACTCACTGGTTCCCTTGCCGTTGCTCCGAGTCAATTGTTCGCTGACGGGTTCCGAACATTCTTAGGTATTAGTAAGTCCTCTTATTGGTTTCACGGCTATATGACTGCTAAGGCTATGCGCCCCCTGCAGCAAGTGGGTTGAAATGCGCCTAAAGGAGGCTCAAGATGGCGATCCTAACAACATTTTCAAAACATGCCCGGCAGTGAACGCTAACACAACGACGTCTGCTTCCCCGACGTCAGTTACTGACGCCCCGAGCAATCGCTCCTCCATCCCCATCGAGTCCGGTTCAAAGTCCGAGTCGTATTCACTTCGGACAGGTGATATAGTAGCGATTTCAATCGGGATAGCTGTGGCACTGGCAGCTCTCGTTGGATCCGTCTGCTACTTCAGGAAGAGGGCGAACAAAACCCTAGAGTTCAATGACTCGAGGAGAATAGAGATAAACACTCGCCAGCGAGGTACTTTAGCCTCTAGCCCTTTATTCTACTAGGCTCGGAGCTGACTCATATCTATCAAGATGGGACTGAGCCAGAACCTTATCCGCTATATCGCACAACACCGTGGAACAAGCTCAAGAAAGGGAATGTACAGTGGCCCCCTTCCGATTTTGCTGGGGCAAACGGTCACGATATCTTCGCCTCGACCGCCGAAGAGGATATAGATACCACTGTGACCACTTCGGAGTTTGTGAGACACTTAGATGCGGGTCCCGTTATGATGGGCTCATTACGTAGGGTTCAATCGGGGCGTTTACCACCCGCGTATAGTGACCTACTCAGTGTCGGACTTGAGCATGATAAAGGGCTGGCGAGCGGTAATTGTTGACAAGCAAGTAGTGAGTGGATATCGAGAGATGTATAACTTACAAGCGCTCGCAATTCTATTTATTTCCCATCACCCGTTCGGGGTCAACGGGCGTCGAAATCTTGAACCACGAAATAGTTGGAACCACTGCTCCGTTTCTCAAGATTAATTGTTTCGCGTATAGGTAGGTCTCTGAACTTCACTATCTACTGCCAAACATGTTGAGAATCGCATCCGTTCAAAATACAGACCATCCACACCCCGGGGCACCATTTTCCCACTGTTCCACCCAGATAGTGTCAACGGGTGATCTAATTGGCTCGCTTCCGGTGAGGGAGAAACTCAATATTATTCTATAAACATCTACGTGGTTTATTATGTATATTGCAAAAATGCTTTCACATAAAAATGGTATCATTGGATAGCTATGGTCTGTAGGAGTCTAAAACCACTTCAAAAAAAATTATTCAATAAAAACTGAGGGAGGGAGAGGCCAAATACTCTGAAGGAACAAGCGGGACACGTAACGTAAACGAATAGCGGTAAGCGCCGACGTTTTCCCGATTTGGCAATCGGTCTCAGGGAAGCCCCATAACCCGTTATTCATTTTCCCCAAAAGGGAAATTGAACTATGCACTTCCCTGTGACCACTATACACGGGCCAGAGTAACTATTCGCATTCTTCAAATAGCTTCTATTCGTTATCCGGCAGCCCGAGCACCTGCGGGCAGGCACCGACAATGATGAGGTGTGCTGACCAAACCGTCCATCGGCTCCTGGACCCACATTCACCGACGGGTCTCCAAACCTTCCTATCCCCAGGCAGTACAGCAGTCTGGGGACGGGGTCAGGCAGGCATCTGTCCGCATTGACAGTGCTCCTGATCGCTTACGGGGCTGGTGCGGGTTAGGCCCGGGACACAAAAAGCCCGCGGACTCCAACAAAAAGGTCCTGCGACATCCAGGACTCGAACCTGGAGCTGTGTGAATATGTCGACGTTTTTGGGGATCACATGGCACACCGTGCAAACCGCTACACCAATGTCGCCTGGAATAATGTTGTGCTCTCATGCGTATAGTTCCATTTCCCGCCCAATCTCAGATACTCAGTAGTCCCTGGACCCACATGTACCTCAGGGGACACCGGAGTGAGTTGGGGCCTTGAAGAGTTCGCTGTCCAACATGGGACCTGTGTTGATTTCCATCTTGGACCCATGCGGAGAGCCATTTTGCCGTGTCCAATCCCAACCGGGAGCCCGAGTCACGGAGCTGCTCTCCGCCCCATAATGTCACTCGATTGTAGTACCCCGGCGTCGGGCCTGTGCTCTGACAGAAACACCTCCACATCGACAAAACGGCGATTACAAAAAAGTTCTGCAACATCCAGGATTTGAACCTGGGCCTATGTATATACCGGGTGATATCTACAGCAGATATCACCCTCCAAAGAACGCCTCGAATAGTTGTGAAAAGTAGACGGATAAGGCTAATTCTTTTTTTTCCTGAAAGCTGAGTAGCTACTCTCAACTATTCAACTCTCTGATCTTGGCAGGGGTGTGCGATTTGTCATGATCTGTGGCTGTAGATATGTGCTAGAATTGGGGGGACAGATGTCAGCCGTGAGAGAGCTAGAGTGGAGCAGTACAGCTGAATAGTATGTCAGATTGACGGGACTATGAGTAGGATGATTTTGAGCATCTAACCTTGACAAACAAAGGCAAACTCACGGCGCCAGGCCATGATCAGTGATTTCTAGGCGTTCTGAGATAAGACTGATAAGGGAATCACATAAGATTGGTAGTGGCTGTACACCTGAACAGTATGGTCAGTGATGAGGTGAATCTATACGAACGTTTTGATGCATAAAGTATGGCAAACGAACGCAAACTGATGGCGCTAGGCAGCGATGATTGGTTACAGGCACTGAGGCATGGTCATGTGACATTGAGATGTGGCTGATGTGACTAGGTTGATGTCACAGATGTGATGAGAGCTGTCACGGATGATGTCCTGTGACTGACCACGACTGTCACACATCTATGATGTCATTACAACAAGTTTCTCACGATATATTATTTTTACGAAAGTTGTGGTCCTTGTTTGTACGAGTAATTGTGTGGTCTCACGACAACAAACAAAGCCAAACTGATGGAGAAAAACACGAAATACTTTTTCAGAGGCGGTGATGAAATAATATTGGCCTGCCCTCAAGTGGTCAGGTGATGATAGGCCTGTGAGTAGTGTCACAGGTTGTCACAAGCGATGTGCAGTGACTCAGAGCAACTGTCACAGGCTGATGATGTCATTACAGTAACTTTCTCGCGATATGTTTTTTTTACGAAAGTTGTAGTCCTTTGTTATGGCATTAATTGTATGGTCTCACGACAACAAACAGAGCTAAACTGAGTGCAGAAAACACGAAATACATTTTCAGAGGCGACGATGAAAAATATATGACCTGCCCTAAAGTGACCAAAAAGTGTAGTGGAGCTAGTTACTTGACTGTAGATAGTGTAGTAAGTGTTAGTACTGTGTGTCAGTCTGTATTACAGGCTATAGTTGAGTGTGAATGACCTGCCCTACAGTGAATGTTACCAAGTGCAAGTGTAATTGACCTGCCCTCAAGTAGCTCAAAAAGCGTAGTAGCAGTACTTGCCAGAGTATATCCAAGCTACATACCAGTCAGTACAGTATACAGTTGAAGTAACCATTGTTCAATTTACTTACCCAAGTGTACAAAAAAGCGCAGCATAAGTAGTTACTAGACCAGTGTAGAGGTATTACTTACCAGTCAGTACAGTAGTATAGTGATGGTTAGTAAGTTGTGCAGTGGCAGTAGCAATATTGAGCAGGTTATTGGTAGTATGTCAGAGATTAGTACAGGTAGTAAGTAGTATTATTGTTCAAGTGTAGAAGATTGTAGACATTGATAGTACAGTATATGAAGGATGATTGAGGAGTAGTATTGGTGGCCAGTACCAGTGTAGTAGAGTATTTGTATGGTTGATTGGTGGTGTATGGATTGTTAGTAGGCTAAGCCCGGTAGTAGGAACCATTGTATAGTGAATAGTTGTAGTAGCAGAGTAAGTATTGGTATATAGTATATTAGTATGAAGTATTATAAGTGTAGTAGAGCCCGTAGTAGTTATCAGGGAAGTAGTAGTAAGCCCGATGTAGTATTAAGTGTTGTAGATGGATGAATTGAAAGTGAATTAGATATTTGGAATTAGCATGCGTTAAGATATTCGTTTAGGGGTTCGGGTTTTAGCGGTTCGGTGAAGTGGTTTGGCATAGATTAGGGGTTATATATGGCTAAGATGGCACCCAGGGTTTGCCCAGGGTTTGGAAACCCTGGGGGCCCTGGGGGCGAAACCCTGCCTCGCCCATGGGCTACTCGCATGGCCCGAGTTGAGGAGTCTAGCACACGTGAGAGGGCCATGAATCTTAGCCGTACCCAGAACAGCAAGGAATCCTGGCGCCTGCGTACAGGCGGCTAAGATTCTTAGCCGCTGTGTGAGCAGCACCAGTCCAGTATGTGTACTGGCTGCCAGCTGATCGACACCCGCCTACACAGGGCGGCTAAGATTCTTAGCTGCCACAGGCACAGCACACGCAACAGTGCTAGCGCAATGGTGATTGCAGGTGCCTATCGTGCAGCGGCTAAGAATCTTAGCTGCCTCTCAGTACCGTGTTCTGAGTGTTGTAGAAACTCGTTTGAATGTTTTCTGTGTCACACATCGCTACGAGTGAGGAGAAAAAGTGGTGTTGGTACCGATAATGTACTGATCAATTACAACATTCTGAGGAGGTGTGAGTGTCCTAGTGTACAATGCGGTTTTAGCGATACACGGTAGCTAGAACAACAAAACAAGAAAACTACAATAATACGATAGCAACGATACAAGAAAGTGTAGGTGAGGATACAAGAAAAATGTAGTTTGATGATACATGTACGGGGGTATTCAATGATGTTTCTCGTATGTGTCTACGAGATCTCGAACTATTCGAGTGCCAGTCTTCACGTCGGGGTAGGTAAACCACTCGTTGTGGCGAGTGCCGCCTGAGAAAGCGAGAGGTTAGTTGTGCAAAGGAGGTAAGTTGAAAACGTACAAGGGCATTGATGCTCATAGTGCTGAAATCCCAAACGTTCGAGCTCGAGGTGTATACAGGCCTCTAAACAAAATCTCAGTGAGCTTTCAAGTCAGGTCACAAGTGAAAACTTACCGGTCCTGATGTAGTTTGCAACGTCCCAAATAGTAGTAGAGGTCCAACGTTCGATCTTGCAGTGGGCTCGGTGGCACTGAACTCGCTTTTCCCCATCAACCGATCGACCGACCTTCCAGATAACGTCGCCATTTTGTAGTCGACCTCGAATCATATAGATCTGGCCATCCTTCTCTCCCTTGAAGTGTCTCCGTTTCGCTCGGCGTAGTCGTTGCTCGACGGTAAGTTGATCTGCCATGCGACGGGGTGGGAGTAGGGAGAACTGCGTGTACGGACTGGGTTGAGTCTCAAAGTTGCGGCAACGGAAACGCGAATGAGTCGAGGCTGCGAGGTTAACCGACGAGGTAGGTAAAACGAAAAGACTGAGGTCGCTGAGCTGTTTCAGGGAATGAAGAGCCGCCAAGCTAGGTAAAACGAAAAGATTCAGATTGGTCGAATCACTTCCACAAAGGAAAACCAATCGAACTTGTTTTTACGGATCGACGAGTGATTGTGGTCTTTTGTCGCTGCGAGAACGCTTTCAGCAGTTGGATTGAGGTACAACTAGACTCTAACAGGGAGGACAGGTAACGAAAAATGAATATCTGAGTTGAAGAACGCTTCTAGTGGCTAGAAGGACTCCGAGGGTGGGGGAAACCGCCAGCAACGTTTACGTGCGCACAGACGGCTATGATTCTTGGCCCTTTCTCGTACTGAACACTGGCGCAACGAAAGGAAAACCGAAAAAAAAACAACAGGTGCTCAGATAGACGGCGTACTCAGGCGGCTAAGATTCTTAGCTGCCCTTGGATACGGGATAATGGCTTATGGGAAAACTCACGGGAATTGCCGACGCATGTGATCTGCAGAGGACGCTTTGCAGGCGGCTAAGAATCTTAGCTGCCCTCACTATGGCAAACTGGCGGATGGGAAAATTGCCGGCGAATGCCGACGCACGTCACGTGACTTCACAAGCTCCCTCCACGCGCGGCGAAGATTCTTAGCCGCCTCCTGTGGGGACGCCCCTCGCAGGCAAAATTTCCCATTGTACCGCTGGGAGCACAGATGGCCATCAACGTCCACTGCTGGTGTTTTAGATCCACAGAATGGCACATCTTAGGGTTCGTAGTCACCCAAAAAACCTACCAAAATCACTATCAATGTCAGACTAATGTCCGAGTCGAATCTGGTGCAGCCCAGATTCGAACTGGGGACCTCGATGCATGAATGAAGGAAATCTTTTATCTACCTACTCGGACGTTTACCACTAGGCTACTGTACCGTTACGGTCAGGCTTTATTCGAGAAATATTACGGCAAAAATTGGTACAGCTCAGAATCGAACTGAGGATTGCGAGGGAGGCATTACGACCGGGATGTTCTACATACCCACTCGCGCCGTTACCACTAGGCCACTGTACCCTGACATTAGACGTGTGTTTCGAAACTCCAGTACTAATCTGGAGTAGTTGTGGTTGTCATTTCTGAGCCACAATTAGGTACACTGGGTCATGGGAAAACGCACGCCTGGGTATCTCACGGCGCACGTGCTATGCAAGGCCCCATGTGTGTACGGCTAAGATTCTTGGCCGTATACAGTAGAGGGCATTGATCCACGGGAGAAGCGGCGGAGCTCCCCCGAACAGGCGCACTTCAGGTACCCATACACGCACGGCGAAGATTCCCAGCCGTTTTTAAGGCAGGATGCTGGCTGACCAGCAAATGGCGAGAGACGGCTAAGATTATCAACCTATCCTCTATATCAGGGCAGGCAGGGAAGGTATATACACGTTAGGGCTTATTTCCTCCCGAACCTGATTAGGAAGGCCGCACGTGCTGGGAAAATTCTGAGACCGTGGGTATGGGAATTATCAGAAATGCTCGAGCGTCTTATGTAACAGACACCTCTTGACCAGCTACCACCACCATCTCTCTGCAAGAGCGAGCTCGCTGTAAACCGTATCAACATACGTTAGCCTCGTCATCGACCTCGACAGCAAGCTCGCGCAGTAAGCCGTAGCAAAACCGAACGCGTGCCTCGTAGAAAGCGAATATAGAACTTTAGACACAAAACCAAACCTAAGAACCCATATATAATAAGAAAGTCGCACGGTAAGGGTCTCACGTTCTGTATGTATTACCTGAGGTCTGCCCATCTAAGATTGTTGGCCGTCTATCTAACCCAGGTAGAAGAACGATGCCAAAGAAAAACACGTCACGCAAGTTGAGCCACGTGATTCACCTCATTCTCGTCTACCCCGATATCGCCAAGGCGACGTCGGTTATTATTGACGAGAAGGAGGTGGAGAAATATACGCCGGCGGGGGCAGCGCTGAGAAAAGCCCAGATGCCGCCGCTGTGGGAAGAGGAGCTTACGGATGAGGAAGACATTAAAAAGTGGGGGGAATACTGGGGCGATTGGAAGGAGGGAGTGGAGCCCCTGCGGGACATGGCTGGGATTACGGAGATAAATAACTTCAGGTACACGGCGAAGGGGCTACCAGTGTTTCTTGAGATGTCCCGCGGTAAGACGTGGGACAACTGTCTCGACAAAATCGTAACGTCCTTCCCTCCCTCCCACACATCACATTTACTGATAGATATTAGATTCTCGACTCTCTGGAAGAGAACGGGATGTCCATGCGTGTTATGTATACACGTCCCCAGAACTATCGTTCTGTCCACGGCCAGGATCCACAATCGGCGAAAGGGTTTCTCCCTATCAACACCTGGGACTCCTCTCTTGGGACCATCCTTCCGAAAATTATGGGGGACTCAGTCGTCTTTCAGGCGGGCATCGACACATCCGCCCTAACCTTCTGGCATGGATACCTCCAGCCACTCATGGACGCTCAGTCAAAGGTTCGTACCCGCGCCACCAACCGTATCGAGAAGGACGAGGCAGCAGTCCAAAAGGTCCTTGGCGACTCATTTCTGTCGGCTGAGCTCCCTACCGACATGTCGCTCCGAAAGGCGAGGGAGGCCGTTACAAAGCTGTCCAAACTCAAAGTGGACCTGTCTTGGTGCCTTGTCTCTCCCCAGGACGAAGCAATCGCGAGGAAGGAGATAGATCTGACGAAACCTACCGCTGCGGACGAGATTACAGCACGGTGGGAGAAGCTTTCACCTAACGGGCAAAAACTCGAGTACTGCATGCTCGCCATTGGTTGGCTAGTCAAGCTTATCGAGAGAAAAACCGGCAAGAAGAACGAAATCGACTTCGGAGGAGAGCAGGACGAGACCGTTAGTACGTGGGCGAACGATTTTCACGCCCGATATTTGCTGAACACACATTCATAGTGAAATACGGGATGACGTTGGCCGACAAAATCCCCGCTCGGCAATTAGACAGATTCGCTCCACCTACCCCGGAAGAGGTTACCGGGTTCAACAACCTCCTCTCGGACGTCGTCGACTCGTGGCTGGGGCGAACCGCGCCCGACGACTTGAGGACCGTCATCTCCATCTTCGAGGACGAAGACGAGTCGAACGCCGTCGAGAAATTCAAAGCAGGTACCACGGATCTGGGGATGGAAGAGTGGCAAAATCAATCGTACGAGAACGTCTGCCTTAACACCGGCCTTCCTGAAGGACGGCCCACATTTTTTCGAAACTACACATCCGACAATGTGAAGGACATTGTGGGCGGCGGTTCACAGCCCTACCCAGGAGCAGTAGAGGTCAAACTTGCTTGGCACCAGATGTGCTCCATCGCGGGCATATACACACGGCTGAACAGCCCCCAGCTGGCTGACCTTCCCGGCATCGATCATACCCCTTCGGCCCTCCCGTCAGCTCCTGTGGCCATCAGGGAAGGCTGGGGACGTACCCCCGGTATCGCCGTCCTAGACAATGTCGGGCTTGGTAAGACGTTGTCAGCCTTGGGTGCCGTGGGGTCTTTTATGCAGCATCGGGCCCTACAACAAGAAATCAAAACGCGACTGGCCTCAGGTGCGTCTTGCATTACTGGCGACGAATATTAGCCTTTCACTGACTAGCACTTCAGCCAGCTCGAAATCGACCCCCGCAACTGCTACTGGCCCTGAAGGCAGCTCTGCAAGTGAGTGGTGGTGGCTAAGAATCGTAGCCGCATGCTGACCCCGAGATGTAGCATCCCCTCACCCTATCCAGACCCCTGTCGCCGCCTCTGCACCTAACAACAATGGTATGTGGTGGCGGCTAAGAATCTTAGCCGTGTAGTGACCAGCGCTTTAGCCCCTACTGATGCAGGCCAGCCTCCTGTCGCCCCTCGTGCATCCAGTCATCGTAAGTGGTAGCGGCTAAGAATCTTCGCCGCATGCTGACCCGCGCTTTAGCGTCCTCCACTGCAAATCAGACACTGAACCTCAACGATGGTGAGCGGTGGCGGCTAAGATTCTTGGCCCTCTATTTACCCGAGCTTCACAAGCCTCTTCAGCAGCTCCACCTGCAGCTAGTCCTGCCAACAACGACGGTGAGTGCTGGCGGCCAAGATTCTCAGACGCATACTAAAGCCCCCTTGATTGCAGCTGGAGATCCGGCACGGGGTCGTCCCCGTGATTTTGGTGAGTTATGGCCTTGACTGCAATCTTTACTCGATTAACAGACTCTGCCCCATAGCGGCCTCTCCGGAGGGGTTACCTGCGTGCCTGAAAGAGGGTAAGTCCAGTGCGGCTAAGAATCCTCGCCGGCCCTTGATTGAACACGTCCCCAGTCGTACGCTTTGGCAGCAGGCCCGACGCCGAGATCCCAGATGCCGCGCATCTTATCCTCGTCCCCAACAGCTTGCTACCCCAATGGACACACGAAACGCATCGTTTCATGCGGACGGATGGGGGAGTTCGGCTCTTCGTCTGTACTAATTCGTCCAAAAACTGGGAGGTGGAGATGAGGGCGATTCGGCAAGAGCAGACGATCCCCAAATACCGCACTATCGTCTTGGCGTCTCACAGCGTGCGTCTGGCTAAGATTCTTGGCCGCTGTAAGCCTACTCATATTTCCTCCAGGTGGTACAACGCATGTACCAAACGAACAAGTTCAAAATCCTTCACTCAATTCAGGACCAAATGCCACGATTGAAGTATTCACTACCAGCCGACACACTTTTTTCCTTCTCCTGGGGAAGTATCTGGATCGACGAGGCCCACGAGGCAAGAACGGGCGGAGCCCTCTGGCACGCCCTCAGCGCCATCTTGGAGCTGGGACTCGTGAAGGTGGTGATGACCGCCACTCCGATGATGGAGAAGCCCGAGGTAGGTTGATTATAAGTCTACTCATATACCCAGTGCTCAATGGGGTAGTTAGCGGCCTTTCTTGATCCCTCTGAATAATGGGAACCAGTGGACGGATAAGGCTAATTCTTTTTTTTTCTGAAAGCTAGACCTATAGTCTCAACTATTCAAGCCTCTGATTGTGCCTGGATTGTGCGATTTGTCATGATCGGTGGCTGTAGATGTCGGGTACATTTGGCATGACAGATGTCAGTCGCGAGAGAGCTAGAGTGAAGCAGTGCACCAGAATAGTATGTCAGATTGATGGGGCTATCAGTAGCAATGTTTTGAGCATCTAACTTTGACAAACAGATACAAACTGACGGGGACAGGGCACGATCAGTGTTTTTCCAGGCGTTTGAGATAAGACTGATAAGGGAATCACACAAGATTGGAAGTGGCTGTACACCAGAATAGTATGGTCAGTGATGAGGTTGATCAGTACGAACGATTTGATGCACAAAGTGTGGCAAACGAAGGCAAACTCAGAGGGATAGGCAACAATCATTGGCGACAGGCACTGAGACATGGTCATGTGACCTTGAGATGTGGCTGATGTGACTAGATTGATGTCACGGATGTGATGAGAGCTGTCACAGGTGATGTGCCGTGACTCAAGACGACTGTCACATAACTATGATGTCATTACAACAAGTTTCTCACGATATATTATTTTTACGAAAGTTGTGCTCCTTGTTTGTGCCGTCAATTCTATGGTCTCACGACAACAAACAGCAGCAAACTGAGTGAGAAAAACGCAAAATACTTTTTCAGAGGCGACGATGAAATAACATTGACCTGCCCTCAAGTAGTCAGGTGATAGTAGACCTGTGAGCAGTGTCACAGGTTGTCACGAGCGATGTCCTGTGACTCAGAGCGACTGTCACAGGATGATGATGTCATTATGATAACTTTCTCACGATATGTTTTTTTTACGAAAGTTGTAGTCCTCGTTTATGGCATTAATTCTATGGTCTCACGACACCAAACAAAGCAAAACTGAGTGCAGAAAAGGCGAAATACATTTTCAGAGGCGACGATGAAGTGAAAATGACCTGCCCTAAAGTGACCAAAAAGCGTACTAGACTTACTTACCAGAGTGTAGAGCAGTGTAGTAAGTGTTATTACAGTGTACAGGTGTGTGTTACAGGCTATAGTTCAGTGTGAATGACCTGCCCTACAGTGAATGTAACCAAGGCCAAGTGTAACTGACCTGCCCTCAAGTAGGCAAAAAAGCGTACTATCTGCAGCTACTATAGTATGCCCAAGCTACACACCAGTCAGTGGAGTGTAGAGTCAGTGTACAGTAGTCATTATATTACTTACCAAGTATACAAAAAAGCGCAACATAAGTAGTTACTAGAGTGTTCAGACCAGTATAGAAGCATTACTTACCAGTGAGGACAACAGTATAGTGATTGTCAGTAAGTTGTAGAGTGTGAGTAGCAATGTTGAGCAGGTTGATGGTAGTATACCAAGCATGATTACAGGTATAGTAGTGAGTAGTATTGTTATGAAAGTGTACAAGATTGTAGACATTGACAGTATAGTATGTGTAGTATGATTAAGCAGTAGTATTGGTGATTAGTAGAAGTGTAGTAGAGTGTTTGTATGATTGATTGGCAGTTGTTAGTAGGGTAAGCCCGGTAGTAGTAGAGATTGTATAGTGAGTAGTTGTAGTATTAGTGTGAAGTGTTGTAAGTGTAGTAGAGCCCGTAGTAGTAAGCCCGATGTAGTATTAGGTATTGTAGATGGATGATTTGAATGTGAATTAGATATTTGGAATAAGCATGCGTTAAGATATTCGTTTAGGGGTTCGGGTTTTAGCGGTTCGGTGAAGTGGTTTGGCATAGATTAGGGTTAGGGGTTATATATGGCTAAGATGGCACCCAGGGTTTGCCCAGGGTTTGGAAACCCTGGGGGCCCTGGGGGCGAAACCCTGCCTCGCCCATGGGCTACTCGCATGGCCCGAGTTGAGGAGTCTAGCACACGTGAGAGGGCCATGAATCTTAGCCGTACCCAGAACAGCAAGGAATACTGGCGCCTGCGTACAGGCGGCTAAGATTCTTAGCCGCTGTGTGAGCAGCACCAGTCCAGTATGTGTACTGGCTGCCAGCTGATCGACACCCGCCTACACAGGGCGGCTAAGATTCTTAGCTGCCACAGGCACAGCACACGCAACAGTGCTAGCGCAATGGTGATTGCAGGTGC